>WEKX01022170.1:1467-20700 GCA_013390025.1 Pitta sordida | reverse complement strand
CATCTCAGCCCCAGTACTTAAATTTTGAAACGAAAATACGCAGAATGAAAACAGTATTAGGCTATATAATGTAAATTTGATATGAGAAAAATATTTTTTTTCAGGAAGAGAAAAAATTAATTTATACTTTGGTCTCTACACGATAAAAAAAAGTCTAGTTCCTTACGCAAAACTTCCATTGCAGATGCACTTTCACGGTATGCTTCCTTTGGAAATACTACTAATAAAAAGCTATTCCCCTTTCTCTTCTGGCTAAAAATCTCTCTTCTTATTTAGAGGTAGAGAGGCAGAAGCCAAGAGGAGCAGCAGGGGAAAGAGTGGTGGGGCGGGAGGGAACTGCGACATTTTCATCCGTACTTCAAATAATCGTTAAAATTGGAGTTTCCAGAGGTTGAAGTACAGCAAATTCTTTCTCAGAGACGTTTTGGCGAGCATGCAGAATGCCAGCTTCGGCTCCAGCCCAGGATGAACAGCCAGAGCAGTGAAGTCTCCGAGCACGGCGTCGTTTTGACTTTCAGCACCTGCTGTAGGGGGATGAGCCCCATTTTCGCGATGTCGTTTCTGTTCCTTATTTTCATAGCCAGTTTATACGTAGGCGAAAAATAACTCGAAATAACTTGTTGTAAAGACAAGGTGTCAGGTCCACGGTTGTTTCGCTGTTTTCCATAAATCCGGTCTCACGTAAAGGAGTGCATTTTTTTTTTGTGGATTTTTTTTCCTTTGGGTTGTTCCCCATATTATATTCAGTCTGCGATGCGCGGAGTTGTGTTCTGTTCCCACACCCCCTTCTCCACCTCCACCTTTGCAACCTCTCAGCAGAACGGACCCCATATCCGAGTGGGAAAAATAAAGGCAGGGAGGAGGTGGTGGCGACATCCAGTTCCTCCGTGGGGCTTTTCCCAGCCCTGGGCTGTCCGGTCCGGTCCGGGTGCCCCGGAGGACTCCGAAATTCGGCCCCAGCATGTCCTGCGCCCCAGTCCCGCAGGGTGATAGCGACATCTCCCGGTGCCCACGGGCAGAGCGGGCAGGACCCCACACCCAGCGCCGCTCCCCCCAGAGCTCTCCGAATGGTGTCCCCTAGCCGTCGCATAGGGACTCTGCTACACCAATTAAAAAAAAAAGTAGCAGGAAAAAAAAATACAGAGAGAGACCTAGCGGGAATAAGGATGCTCTGCAGGTAGAGGATCCCTCGGGTGACATGCAGCACTCTCGGCCCTCCGCCTCATTGGAACTCCTCGCCTTCGTCCCCACCGAGGCGGGAGGAGGGGGGTTGGTGGAATTGTCGCCCTTGTTACCCCTCGACGTGCCTCGCATGTTAATTACCAGGATCAAAATACAGCCTCGGTCTGCGGGTTCATGTTTAAAGAGAAGCCGGGCTTACGAAAAGCAAGGAGGCTGCAGTATCCCAGGGGACAACAATATTTCAATGTGGCTCCCTGGAGCATGGTCCCCCGTTCTTTATTGAATTTATACCGGTGCTGCGTGGAAAGAACTTTTACTCAGAAGCACTTGTTAGCTGATCAGAGGAGTGTTTTACCTTCCCTCGAGTCTCCCTTCCTCTTTTTAATAAAAGTGATGAAAACTAAAGGTTTGACCTTACGGAAATGTATTTTTTACGTGCGGGAAGTACGATGAAGAGTTCTAATCGCAGTAAACTGTGAGGAGGAGGAACCTCCCGAGAACATGCAGGTTACATTTGATTGGATTAGGAGCCTTTTCTCTTCTCCCCGCTTCTGATTTTGATAGTTCATTAGCCGATTTTCCTCCAGGACTGTATGCTTCGATAATAGATTTTCCAGATCTCCTTCTAGGAATTTTTCGTTGTCTCGTATCTCAACAGGCTGAGGGTGGATAGAATAATCCGTCTGTCTCTCAGAGGTCGTTTCTTCTTCACCTTCAGGAGATTATTTCCTCTTCTCCCATATAAAAAAAGAGAACGTTTTTGGGTCTGTTTGGTTTAGTTTTGTTTGTTTGTTGGGGGTTTTCCCCCCTCCGGTGAGAATAGGCAGTGGGCCCACGGACATGAAAGTATTTAGATTTAAAAGTGACTTGGCTGCTACATGAGGTCGCAAAAGCACGCGTGACACGCCTGCCTCTCACGTGTTTTAGCTGCCGTGCTGCAGATATCACGTGTAGCAGTGATGCGCATGGAGGCAAACACACAAAACTCGGCTACATCTCCCAGGTAGTAAAACCCAAGTGTAAATTATTCCTCCTCTCAATAGCAAGTCAGCAATTTAGAGGTGTCTTTCTTAGCAAAGATATCTCGGTCAAAAGACTGAGTAAATTATTTGAGCGCTGGTCTCCCTCGGGGTGGAGGAAAAATAAGGATGAAAAACTACGAAGAAATCCCGACGGGCTGAGGAGGTTCTAGGGGAGGAGATGCGGCAGCGGCCTTTGTCCGTTTGTCCTTTGGAGAAGGATGTTGTCCTCGTGTCCTAGTAACACCCAAACCGGCCAAAGACTATTTCGATACTCATTCTTGCCCTGGGCAGCATGTCACCGTCCTCGTCCCACCCCTGGCTGCTGGCTACGCATCTTTCCGGTAAGACGCACCCTGCAGATGGACGGATGGAGACGGAGAGACGAACAGCGCTGCTGGCGCCGGTTCCCACGCTACTGGAGCACCCTCCCCCGCAAGCCTAGATGGCAGCACCCTCATTAAAACGTCGCCGTTTTGGTGCTTTTGTATCTGTTAACAAAAAGTTTTCAGAGCTCTCCGAGAGCATCCCGCCAGCTGGGGATCCGGGGAAGGGCTTGTCAAGCAACCCGTCCCTCCCCGGGGCGTCGGCAGGGCAGGTAAGCAGAGTCCCTTGCCCAGACAGCCCCCTCTCACTCCTGTTTTCTTCCATCTTTTCAGTAGTAACAAGGCAACTGAGAAACGGAGCCAATGATGCACAGGGTATGCCAGCCCGCCGTTTACCTGCCACGCTGCGGGACCTGGGGAGGGCAGGCCAGGGAGCATGGGTTTACAGCGGGATGGAGAGCCGTGACCCAACCTTCCCCTGTCCTTTATAGGACTTGAGACCCCTTCTCTTTCACACGCCCAAAAGGACGCGAGGTGGGAGAAGACAGACCTATAGCTGTCCCCTCGCGCGCGCTATGCCACATCCCTTTTCCAGCACAGATTGACACAAACCGAACAATCACTGGAATGCCCCTCATCACCTCATCCCCATCCCACCGATTTTGATTTCATCCTGAGGGGCATTCGACAGGCCTATTCCTTCTCTCTAAGCCCCTGTGCCAGTGTGGTGGGGTGCGATGCTCAGGGTGTAGACCGCACGGTGCGGGTACTTCACGGATCCCCGCGCGTTTGTGCGTTTAACGAGCCCATGGGTGAACCCACATCAGCTGATCAGGATTGAAATCCAATAGCTTCCCCTCACGTGAATAAGATTTGTCACTGACGGTAAGAAGTTAGGGGGTAGGAAGGTGTTAAGGACAAAAGAGGCTGCGGAGTAATCGCCACTCCTGGCAGGGACGCCTTCCCGGCTAGCCCCATCTTTTCCCGCTCAGCCCAGTCCCCAGTTGATAGCCTTCCTCATTATTTCAGGAGGCCGAGAAGATGAAGGTCGCAGAGGGGATGGGCCACAGGGGAAGTGCCTTGTCTTGCCTTGCCTTCTCTTCAATGCCGGACACGATTGTCCTGCCTCGGGGTGGGATGGCGCAGCCGGACCGCACCGCGTTCCCCCTACGTCCCTCCCCGGGGACCCCCTGTTCTGGTACTCACCGAATTCCCTTCGCTTCGCGCTCCGCATCCTCCCGCCGGGCACCGTCACTCGCAGGGATGCCGGGAGAGTCCTCTCCAGCCCAGCTCGGACGGGCGGGAAGAAGGGAAGAGGCGACCAAGGGGAGTGCGGGGGAGGTTGCTGCTTGCGGGAGAGGGGTCGCCACGGGTGCTGCCCCACACCGGACTGCGACGTGGCTCCCTCCTCCCCCTCGCCCCGGTATTTCCCACCCACTTACCACCCCCGCTCCCGCCCCAAGGCAGACAGCCGTGGGAAACGGGGACATGTCTTCCAGGGGGGCCCTCCTTCAGAGTCCCCGCCAGGCAGGACGAGAAGTCGGTGCTCAGCCCGTGGGGCCCAGGGATACTCAAGGCTGGGGCCAAGAGACGGACAAGGGACTCGGGGGCTTCTCGCGGCCCACGCCGAGAGTGAGGCATCGCCCCCTCCCCGCCCCGCCATCTCCGGTTGTTACGTATTAACATTACTATTTCTACTGATGCTGATGGTTAATTTAAGATTTCTGCAAACGGAGCCCGGCGGCGGGGCTGTAGAGGACAGAGGGCGCGGGGAATCTCTTCGGGGAAGGTGGACTTTGGTGGCCGGGGGCGCAGCGGACACGGACAGAAGGTGTCTGTATCGCTGCCGAAGGACCGGTAGCACCCAGAGACAGCTGCCCCTCTCCATTACCCGGGCGTCACATCCGTACCCGAGGGGCCGGGGTCAAGGACTCTTGCCGCGGGTCCTCTCGGAACTTTCACTGCTACAGATACATCAATCGCCCCTCTCAATCTTCGGCTGGACATTTATTTAGCGGTTTTCTCACACAGGTTTGTCAAAAATTCTTGGCACTGGTACCCGGCAGGTGCATCCCCATCGTTGTGACTGCGACATACGTCATGACTTGGCAACGATTTTCATACCAGAGATGGCATCGTTCTAAATCTTCTTCCCTGTCTAATGTGAACGATGGCAAAATATCATTTACCATATAGCTATCTAGAGAAGAGTGCATTAAACCAGGCTGTGGTTTCTGTGGGGTTATGTAATTTTCGTGTTTAAACAGAGTGAAAATGAGCCAACACTAATACTTGTCGATGTGTTTCGAGATGTCAATGTATGCTATACACCAAAAACCAAACTCTGTAATGAGAGTTTGTGTTAATGATACCGAATTAAATTACTAAGAATTACAGTATATTTAAAACCAGTCTGCACTAAAATGAAAACAAATATTTGATCCTTTAGCATAAACAGAAAAAAACACATCTTAAACATTCTCCGTTTCGTTCACAAATTGTCTTTAGTTTCTTCTAATTTCGGTTTCATATCAAATGATTAAGATACTAATAGTAGATAAATCAGACCGCATTGTGAAATGCTATTATATAAATTACCAAAATAAAATTCGTCGAATAATGCTATTCATTGCAATGACTATGGAAACATCCTGAATTCGCAAATTTTTCCCCTTACCCTGTTTTTAACCATGTAGTGTTGTTGATTACACGTACTCACTTTCTCGTATGGATCATCCATCTTCTGATGTCTGCATATTTCCGGACACACTCTCACTCAGGTTTGCTCTTCTTCAGTAGTTCCTAGATGTACTGGCAACGTCTGTGTCAGCAGTGTTTTTGGCGGTGGTGGCTGTTTGGGGTTTGTTTTGTGTTGTTTGTTTTTTTTTTTTTTGTTTGTTTTGTTTTTTTTTAAGAGAGATTCTTGCAAATTGTTTTCTACTTCAAAAAACAGCTAAGTTCTGTCTCGGCAGGTGAACTCCACTGATGTTAGTCATCTGTTGCTGTTGAACGCTAAGAATTCAGGCGAGGTAAAAAGTAGATTACGTATCAGACATGGAATCATCACCAAGTCGTTTCTAAAGCCATCGAAAACGGTGCAATTGATTTTTAAAGGGGGAGATTTTGGCTCCGTGATTCAAGGTACAAGGGCGTGTGCCCGTGTTTTTAAAATGCAGCTCTTAAATTCATCTCTTGTCAAACTTCTATAGAAACATTTGGCAGCTGAAGGCAAGGTATATTCAGCTTTTTCAAATGAATTTAAGGAGAGTGGAAGAATATGATGAAGTTATGTTTTTTTATTCCCAAATTTATTAGTGTTCCACCTGTGCAGCTGTTAAGGAACATAATTATTAGACAAAAAAGTTTTGCCAAGAGCCCGAAGCCATACTATACTATACGGAATTGAGCAAAATCCTGACCAAACGAAAGGTTTACTTTCCCCCGTCTTTCCTCTAATGGTCTTCTCTCCCCAAAACTCTTATCGCGAATAGTACACCTACATTTCTGTGCGAAACAGTAGGCTACTCTGAAAACTGTATGCCCCGGCAGTGAAAGCCGGAATCGGGATGCATGGTCGATTCGTAGCATTCCCTGAAGAGAATTCGGCTTCAAACAGGACACGTTTCGTACTTCCCTTCGCCAGATAAAATCGCTTCAAGTACATCGTAGGTATTAAATGTATTATTTTTGCTTTAGTTAGTTGAACAACTCAAGGTAGACTCCAGTCGTGCAGCTGTTGCTCAGCTAAAATTTGTTTTAGGGGAATGGACACTTTTCCAGGCGAAGAACTGAAGATCACCTCAAAAAATGAGGATAAAAATTTTCAGTGTTCTTTGGAAATGGATTTTTTTTTCAAACTCGGAGTGCAGTGCTATTATAACATTGTGCCCAAGTAATAAAACAGGAGCTTCTGAACATGCCCTGGCACGTTCGACTTCAAGTCATTAAAAACTGGGTTATTTTTAAGACTGCAGTCCAACCCAAATCGTCCTATGATTTCGTGGTTACAAGGTTCTGTCATTCTAACAGCGTGGAATTCTGTTTGTGCACGGAGCCACGCGGGATACCCACGGCGTGAGTGACACGATGATAACCAGTGGTTTCTATGTGAATGACGAGGGGGAGCTGTGAGCCTACCCGAACTCAAAAACAAGGTGGGGATTTCCCTGCTGAAAAGGTACCAACGGGCTCATCCCAACTAGGTGTGTGAGGATGTGAGGAAGATCAGGAGGTTCTTTCCTGAGCTCCGCCGACCCATTTCTTCTGGGATCATTATTCCTATAAAAGGAAAACGAAANAGGTGCGGTCTAACCAGTGCCGAATATGAATTGCCTCACTTACCTTTTATATTTTTTCCGTGTCTGTGATGCGTGTGCTTTCCATATACTCTCAAAGGGGATAATTTTCCCTAAGAAATGTAGGAAAAACAGGATACATTTTAAAAAAAGGTTACCTTCCCCTCCCCTCCTCTCCCCTCCCGTGAAATGAACAACTGGATTCACTTGAGACCAAAGGGCTGGAAGAGATCTTAAAGAGTAGTTCAACCCACAGTGATTACGGATCTACGGCCGGAGACTCACCTGGGCATGGCAATCCACAGTGCGTAGGAGTAAGCCTGCGACCCCCACTTACGGCTCCATCCACGGTAGGGGGTAGGTGTCCTTATGGTCCTGCAGACACCCCGAAACCTGTTGTGCACGTAGCCCTGCGGCTGTGTGTTCTTACGGATAGATACTGATCAGAAAGGAGAGATTTGGGTCACCAAAAGCAAAGTGGCATTCAGGAAGTCTTCCCAGCCGCAGTCCTTGCTAGGTGAGTAAGCCCTCTCATCCTGCAGGGACAGCTTCCCCCCCGGGCACCTGCAGCACGTTTCCTCCTGTTTCCAGAAAAAAACAATCTTTTCCCCATGGGCAGATTGCCCAAAACTGTGGCAGGAAGGCGAGCAGGATGCAGGGATACACACCCCAGTGGAGGGAAGACTATCTTTGCTGTAGTTTGGCAGGAAGCAGCGCCATCCAGGGCAGACACCAGTGCAGGATGATGGAGATCACCAGCTTCTTCGCCGCCGCCGGGACCCCCTGACCACTCCGCCGCCACCAGCAAATTCCACCGGAGTAAAACTCCACCGTTCGGGAAAACAACAACCACAAAAAGCACTTTGTCAGCGCCCCCACCTCCTCCGGCCCTGTTAATACCGTTTTTCATCCCGACGTAACTGTTTCTGCCTATTTCTCAAGCTACTCTGAACATATTGATGCCCACTCTTCTCTCACTCTGGAGAGAGAAATATAACAAAAATATCCCACCCTCCTAACAATTCATTATATTATACCTGTTACTATCAGCATTATAAATACGATTATTAAATACCATAATTAGCATTATTATGAAAAGAAAGGACAAAGAAACCAACTTGCAGAGTTGAGCGGTACCCCTTCCCCAGAGCGGACGGACAGACGGTAGGACGGACAGATTGGGAGGGAGGTTCAGACCTGGGGACCCNGATCGCGGGAATGCGGTGGGGCGCTGCTGCCCCCTGGTGGCGCCGCGCGGAAGCGCCTGACTCCTCACACGCGGAGCTCAGCGGAGCCGCCGCTCCATCCTCCCGCTTCGTCGGGGATCCCGCCACCGCTGTCCTCGCTGCCTCAGGAGACAAGAAATGGGGAAGCATCAGAGGAGGCAGGCTCGTGGAAGCGAGGCGGGAGAGGGCAAGAGGGGCCTTACACTTGCCCGTGTCCTTGCTCCGCGAGGAAAAAAACAATAAATCAGGGTAAGTCCGAAAATAAAGGAGACTTCCTGATCCCAGAAACTTCGGAAAATCACCGGGAAATGCGGTCGTGTGTCGTGACAGGTCCATCTGGAGCAGCTTGAGGCCAAAGCGAAAAATACAGAAAAAACCTGAGAAAGTTAGGAAAGGGTGAGGGAAGGATGTGAGGGAAAAGGGGAGGAAATTGGAGGAAAACGCAGTGGAATGAGACAGAGGAGAATGATCGAACTGAGCGTGGGTGTGGAGGCAGGACGGCAGCCAAAAACCATGTCTATGACATGGGTTTGGTTTTATGTACTTATGTATTTATGTATTGCAATTTTATTTAAAAACATTTTTTTCCCTGTTAGGGTCAAGCAGTGGTTCTGTCAAGCAGGGCAGATGCTCCCCAGCGTTCGCTGTCTTGCCCGGATATCCTCACAGAGGATCTGCTGCTTTCCACAGAGAGAGGTGAGAATTTGTACATTTGTGCCTCTGTATGTGAAAGCTTCCTTTGGGAAGCACAAACTGAGGCGCAAGTTCCCAGCAGTCATCCCTTTTGCCATTGGTTACCAGCTCTCATTTTCATGAGAAAGCACGAGAAAAACTAACCCTTGAAGGGAAACCCATGTTTATGGACGACCACGAGCTTTACTGAGCCTAGCGGGCTCCTCCCAGTGGCAGAGTTTTGCTGCTGCTGAGAGTTAAACCAGTTCGGGACATTGGCAGAAAACTGCTATTTCAAGAACCAGCTGACCCATTCAAAGTTGTTTTCATTGTGACTATGATGAAGAATTGGGGACTTGTTTCTGCTGCCAGGCCCTGCTTCCCACGCAACTGTTCTGCTTTGGTTGTGGTTACTTATCCCAAAACATGGGAAATCAATAGATTTTCTTTTCAAAATATTGTGAGGCATTGCTTTATTTTTGTATGAATTTTCAGACAAACCTATACACATGAAAAATGATTTATCTGGTATTCAGCAATTGATATTCAAAAACCAGGTGCAGTTAAAATAAAGCTTTAAATACTTGAAAATCAAATTATCTTTCATTAGTCTAAATCTAAAAATTGTCATAATCAAGGTTATTATCTGGGCTAAGCTTTTTTGTTCACAGAGATGCAGTCTTCTTATCACAGTATCACAGTGTTGGTAAGGTTGGAAAAGATCTTGAAGATCATCAAGTCCAACCTATAATCCAACTAAAACCTAACAGCTATAACATTAATATCATGACCCTCAACACCTCATCCGTCTACCCTTAAACACCTTCAGGCACGGCGATTCAATCACCTCTGTGGGCAATGCATTCCAATGCCGTGACTTCATGTTGAAGCGTTGTTAAACACAATGGTTAGATGTTCACTTACTTCTCAGCTTTACCAAAATGCACATCATATAATTCTGAGAAACAGAAAACAGACAATTAATAGAACTAATTAAAAATCCGTCCTTTGTTTGACAGTTTTGACCGATCAAGATCAAAATAGATAGAAGTGTCCTGGGTCAATTAAGATGAAGTATGACAAGAAGAAACATGTATTTCTTTCCTGTGTGTCCAGAGCAGTAGAGGTAAATGTTAGGTGCTAGGTATCAAAAGGATTTATTAAGACTTAGAGCTGCCTTCTCCCTCCTTCATTCTTAGACCTAGTCTGGAGGTTCCTTGGGTTTTCCATATATTTATAATTACCTTATAAACCAAGTTTAGATTCCAGTATAGACATGCACTTTCCATTCTCTTCATTACATGTTTTTGACTACACAGCTTTAAAAACATTGAGCAATATTGAGATAGTGTATTTTTAAAATTAAAATGTAGAGCCCAAATATATTACTGCTCCATACAGATGTAATGCTATGACACTTACGGCATATTGTCACTCTGAGAAATTCACTTTATGGCCTGGAGGGGATTTTATAAAACCACTATTTCTCTTAAAACAGTGAAGCCTCTTTACTTGGGCCATAAGTAATTACAAGACTTCCACTATATTTCCCAAAAGCAAGAGTAGAGAATTCCTCGGAGTACAACCCACAACACTGGACTATAATTGAGAAGTACAGGCAGACTATAACTATAATGATTTAAAAGTTAATACGTGCACTTTGCAAACACTTACAGGATAAAAAATTTATTAAGCATGCATTTAAAAATTCATTTGAGGTATCTTGTGACTTTAAGAAATACATTGAAAGCAGCAGTTTATCTCTGAGATTGTTCCCCAATGGGAAAGTGAGAGTCTGTGAGACAGACTCGATGCCTTATTTCAGCTGTGAAACTTCTGTTAATGGAATTATCTTCAGTACTAGAAGAAAGAATTTTAAACACAATTAAAATTATTTTGTCTTTTCTGCTCCCTGATCCTTGATATTGTTCACATTAACAAGTATTTCATAGGTTAGAAACCAGCAATTATTCTCTCTCTGCAATATAAGCTGAGTATTCCCTTAAATCTTACTTTTTTGGCTGCACTGAATAAAATAATACCTATCAAAGTTCTAGAAGAGATTAACAGGAACAAACACTTATCCTTCAGAAAATACTCCCTTTTTTCTTTAGAAAAACATCTTTAACAACAAACAGATAACTCTTTCAATTTCCTAAAAGTTGTCTCCCTCACTTCCTCCTAAAAACAAATCAGCTTTTAAAAGTGGAAGAAAATAATGTGACTAAGTAAACAAAAGGAAGTAAACATAAAACTCTAGTAGCAATTTTTGCTAACAAATGGGAAAGATTAGATAGTCAAATAGTTATGATATTATTAGCAGTTTTTCCCAAAGTACTAATTAAGGCATTGCAGTATAGGCTACTGTAATAGGTTAGTGTTTAGAGGTTTTGTTTTATGTGTCNTATATATATATTCATATATATATATATTCCCCTCATTAAGCTTGGTATTTTCTCTTAACGGTCTCTCGTCCAGTTCCTTGGAAGGTAACCCCCAACATTGTCCAAACCAGGACAGCTACTGAAAGACAGTGCTGATATAAATAGTTGCTTTGTTCCTTATTTAGTAAAAGGAAAAATTAAGAAAAGCTGCCTTTTGTACAGATATACATTGTTTTCACAATTATATACATTTCCTCCTATGTATGTTGTTCTTATAGGCAGAACTCACAATTTCTAAGTAAGAACAGCAGTAAGAAAAACTGAGCTGTTCAGGCACCCCTGAAGTGCCCTTACTTTCTTCTTTGAATGGTTTCACTCTTGGCAATAGGACAGCAGTCTCCTTTCACTGATGAAATTCAATATTGTTGCACAATATATCTGTGCGTGACTTGGAGGGATTGAATGGCAGTGTCTGGTCTATCCCTGACATTTTTCGGGGCTCCAGCGATGATGGCAACTACAAGGAGGTCTGGTGGGAATACAGACTGAGTGAACCATGGCCAGAGAATCCCTTCAGCAACAGAACTAAATGATTCTACCAAGTATATATGTACTATACACTGTTTCCTAATAACCCACAATAACTGATCTGTTTGTCACAAGCAACCATTTGTCATGTGAGATCTTGGTTTCTTTGCAACTCCCTCCACCTCAAAAGAGGGACAGAGTAAGTTGATACAGAAGAATGCATTTCCTTGTATTATTGTATTTTTACCTTTTTGGTATTTTGGTAAATTTTGCTTATTTAAAACTAAAAGCACTAATATATTTCACTTAAAGGCCTTTCTCTGCTTTGTTTGATGACCCAAAGTACGGGGAAAATATTTTATTTTGATACAAGCATGTTTGGATCTCAGAAGAGAATCTTGTATATCCTGCATTTTCAGGTAGCTGTAGGTACTAATGTATCTTTAAGCCACAGAACACCATTGTACTCCCACAGCAAGTCACTGCAGAGTCTCTAGTATTCTATTATAGTTCTTTCTATAGTATATTTCTTTGCATGTATTACTATACCTTTATGTTGATACAAAGTTTATAAGGATTAGGTAGGCCTTTGTGTCCATCATTGGGTACCTTTGTATTCACTATAGAGTACATTTGTGTTTTACTTCTTAACCTTGCAGCTGTAGTATTATTTAATTACTTAGATATAATACAGTAGAGACTTGTAGAAGAAAAAAAATTTTAAACCCTTACTGGAAAAATTATAATAGCCAATCCGAATATGCCAAGAATGTTAGTACAATGGTAATAACTAATAGAATATAGTAATGAAATAGCATCTAATACCACTCTGCTAACAAGTGTATAAAAATCCTGTAATTTCCTGGGGGTGTGAGGGAGGCAGTTTTGGTAGAGAGAATTCCCCTCATCCCTTCGGCCAAAAAAAGTAAATACAGCTATATCCCCTCCATTGCGACGAAAGGGACAGGCCAAGTCCATCACAAAACACTAAACTCGCAAAGAACTGCAGGTTGTTAATATGCATGCAGGCCATGCCCATTGCTCCACCCCCCCCGGAACTCCGCAGGGCTGCAGACAATTCTCTGCTCCCTCCCCTTATCTCTCTCAGCACAAGCGAGCAAAGGGAACCGTTTCTGAGCAGCTGCTGTGACCGTGTGTGTGCTCCCAGCACAAACTCCGCGCCGCTGCTCCCCCCCACCCCAGCCCCGCCTGGCCCCAGTGCTCACGCTGGCCCGCGCGCACTCGCCCTTCCTCCACGGTGGGGAAGGGGTGTTCCTGAGCCCTGGTAGGTATTCTTGGAGCCTGGAAAAAACCTTAACTTTGCAACATNCACACAGGACCGGCTCAGGGGCCGGGCACGGTGTGGCAGGACTGTAAACTTGAGGCTGTGCCGGAGAAACCCCAAACCTTCCCTGCGTGCCTTCTCCCGGGGAGCCGGGCATGGGGCAGGCCCGTCTCGCCTCACAGGGAGAGCCGGCACCACCCCTCGGAAAAGCAGAAGCCGAGCGCATGCGCGTTGTATGAAATATTGCAGATCCCGAGAGCCAGACTGCGAAAAAATTGCTTCGCAAATGGGCGGGGTCGTAAAGGAGAAGTTGCGATACAGAGAGGATTCACTGTACCTCTATTCAAAGATTCAAGTTTTTGAATGTTTTTTCCTAACTGGCTTTTTGGCATTAATATGACAACTTTTGTTTCCATTTTATGTTTTCCATTCTTTTCAGATGATAGTGCTGGTTGGGTTTTGAGATCAAGATTAACTTTTGATACTTCCCGTATTGTCATGGGTTTGGTGTCAGAGGTTTATTTTTACATGTTTACAGAGGAAAAGTTTTAACCATTTATTTTTTCCTTTTGCTCTTTCCCCACCCCCTCTGCGGAACAAGAGGGGATTTAACACATATGTACCTGGTTTTCTTTTTGAATTTTTCCATTTTTCTCCCGGGATGGGGGGGGCAGGCAGTAGCGCGGTGCAGCCCTCCCCACATCCCAGCCCGCCGCCCTCTGCACCACCAGAGTGCTGGAGCCGTGGGAGTGCACGGGCAGGAAGATGGTGCCAGTTGTGCAGAGCAGAATGGCATAGCGGACGGGTCCCGGAGTGCCACGGCAGCACAGGATGCAACTGCATGCCTGCCCAGCTCTCAGCTGCATGGAGGAAGCTGGAGGCGGCCATGACGAGGACGTGGAACACTGGCTTTTCCGGAGTTACTGGAAGACAGACAAGATTGACAGCTCAGATCGTTACCCCATTGGACAGAGAGGACACTACCGGGGAGGGACTCAAGAGGCTTTAAAAGCTACAGCGTGAAACAGAGTCGCTCTGTCTCTTGCCCTTACCAGGATCGTCTGCTGCTCCAGCTCCTGCATCTCGCTCCTGCTGCTGTTTACTCCCAGCTGCATCATCCATTGCCCCTCGCTAATGCTCCATCCTTCCCTGATGATAGCCAGACATTGCTACCATTTTTATCCGTATTTTGCTGTTGTTGGGACTTTTCTTTTGGATATTGTTGTTTTGATGAGGGATACCCTGTTTATGTGAGTGGCTCTGGAGGATGGTTGGGGTAATTTCCTGTTGTTTGGCAGTGTCAGTTTGATTGATACACATACCTTTTTCATATATTCATATATTACATATACATATAATGNCAAAAAGTCTGTCCAAGGGCTTTCTGCCAAGCTGTCAGCTAGCTCCAGGCTTGTCTTGTGTTTCTGGGCTCCAAAGAACATTGGCTGTTTTTTTCCAGTTTTTATCTCTCCATCTTCAGTCATGGCTTAGATGGATTCTGCAGTACTGGTTCTCTCTCTCTCTGGTCCATAGGTTTTTCACCATGGTCAGTCCAATTCACAAACAGCAGCGGGATGCCTGGAAGAACATCTCTACCCCTTCTCTCGTGGGCCTGGGGGCCTTCAATCTCTCAGCCTCCCAACGCAGGTTCTGAACTGGCATACTACATCTTGCTACTAAACTTTTTTTTCTCTCCCAAGTATGTTATTCACAGAGACACCTCTATCTCTATAACCTTGAAGGCCATGGCAGCACAGAGAGCTCAGGCAAGAACTGAACTGTTAACCCCCTCACTGCCAGAGCAGCAGAAAACCCCCTAAACCATAACACAACCCTAATAGTGTCCAAACCAGGACACGTATAAAAGATTTCTTCCCTCAGTTTATTGTGCTAGTGACAAAGGCAAGTTTACACTACTTCCCACCATATTGCCACAGCAACAATCACCCTCCCTCCTGAATTTCCCAATGATTCTCACATTTGCTACTGCTGGCTTAATATCAGATGTTTGTTTAGCATTCAGCATGGGATTTCTTTCCTGGTGCCAACAGCTTGTCTGGAAGGCAGAGGTGCCTCAGATTCTGTGTCTTAAAGAGATCACAACCATCTGTTTTCTGATTACTCTTCTGTCCTCATACATGAAGTATTGTCTTTCTTTGCTGAACTGCTCACAGCCTCCCAACTCACCTCCACCCATCCCAACCAATCATTTTTATATTCATCTTGTCTGTTCTGCTGGGTCTACCTTCAGTCACTGATAGATTTCTCCTTAAGAATTCTGTGGCATCTATTACACACTTTTTGATCGGTCTCTGTCTTAAATACTATGTTCTGCCTTCTTCCTACATCCCACTTGTGAGAGTGCTACACCTGCTTGCTTGTTCTCACTCAGAGGGCCTGTATTTAACATTTCTTTGCAGCTACTCCCACCCTGATGAACTCTTAGTGCTAAGACAATAAGATCATCTTTACTAGCAGACAACCTGTAATATCCATAATTCCAACTACTAGTAAGTTTCTTTCTTCCCCTCCCTCTCGCCCCAGCAAATTAAACAGTAAAACACTGCTCCCTGTTAGTCACATATATGAGAAAAATGGCAATTTTCTTCAGTGATATGTCTGCAATATGATGAAATTCACTGCCTTTTTTGGACTAGAGCAATAGAAACAGCACTGAGTCAGGTTTTGTTTTCCCATTCTTTCATATTTAAAGTAGTAAATTGAGTTCACTGTAACAATAAACAGTGGCTTTGGATCATGAGAACAAAGATGGACAGAGAAGAAAAAACCCACTTCATATGATATCACTCTGCGTAATCTTGCTTCTCTGTTATGTATAAAGAAGCTTGGGAAGCATATGCTAAGTGTCACAATTGCCATTTTTTGATATGGCTACTGAAGGCTCTTTGTAGTAATTTACCTGTTTCAAGAACATGTCAAATTAAAGACTAAGTGTTGTGTGTTGAAGTTCCCCGATGCCATTGTTTCCTCAAGGAAAATGTACTTGTAGAATTTAAGTTGGGTGATGCACCTGTGCATTTTTCAGCTTCCTCCAGCTGATGGAAAACAGACTACCACCTTTTGAGTGTTAGGCAATGTAAAGAGCCATCTGCTTCTCTTGTCACCAGAAGCACTTAACATTATGTTCCAATTCTTTGTTTTTTAAAATGATTAACTGATGAATGATGCAGTTTCACCTCTTCGGAATTACTACAGTAATAGGTATAAAATCTCTCAGTTGGTTTCCCGAGCAACAAATCCAGACCACAATTTGAAAGAGTCAAAATTCAGGGAAAACTGGTGAATGCTGTAACTAATTGAAGCTACTCAGAACCATTTTTCAGAAAGATCTTGAGTTGTTGTGGATGACAACTAATTTTTATTTTTCAGAAGGTATATGTTATTGCCAGTGGCAATCCTTTTCTGACTTTACAAAAGTACCAGGAACAGTCCTGAATCACTCATGATAAAATTTTTGTCCTAATTTGTTTCATAACATCATGTTACACAAGAAAAATTAAATAATGAATTTATCACCAATCTGGAACAGCACTGTGAAGAGACGGATATATGATTAACTAAGAAAATAATGCAGGATACAGTACAACTAGTGTCATGTAACACTTCTGTGGAAAATTATTTTAATCAAAAAGATACAACTTTAATTTTTACAAGATAACTGGGTTGACTGATAAAAGTAACTCTAGTTCTGCCCAGTACACTTCGATTTAGCAATACACTAATACTATCACGTTATCAACAAAACATATGTTCATAAGACTCTTAACGAACTGGTCAACCAGTAGACTTCAAAAATTGGCATCATTGGAAGAACTCTCCGATGTGTGTTTTCCTGTCAGGATTATTATTGATCAGTTGATGGCTCTGTTCTTTCCAATATTTTGTTAACTATTTGAAACTAAAAAACAACCAACCCAGAACTGGAAGCTGCAGATGACATAATCTTTGGACAAGAGACAAATGTTAGTAAAATGGGAGCCTTAGGGCATATTCTAGTTTTGACTTGGGTCAGTCACTTTCTAGTACACGCAAGTCAAATGCAAAGCCCTGCATCTGTGTCCACTATGGCAGTCATCTGCAGAATGGTACTTCTTTTGAAAAGCAATAGCTTTGTTGAGCATCTACAGGCAATTCAACAATCATTCTTACCTTGAGATTGCTGCAAAAAAGACTGATCTGTTCTCAAATGGTGACAAGGAACTAATGTGTGCAGAAAGTTTGTTTTGCATTTTTGTACAACTCAGGAACGGTGTGTCAAAACCAGGATGCTCATTTATGTTCACACATATTGAGATACACCTTTAAAAACAGAAAACTGGTGAGCATGCCCAAAAACTATTTGTATGTTGGGGGAAATAAATGCCTAAATCAGGTACATAAACGTATATGAAAAAAAAAAAAAGGTGTGTCTTCCTTGAAAGAGGGAAAAAATACAGATGGAAAGATTTGCCAGGAGTATTTGCATTCGCCAAGAGTAGGCACAAATATATAACGGACACATGATGCCACCAGTATAAGGGAAGGGAAGCGAAGAGCTAAGCCTTGATATCCTACCCTGAAGACGTATCTTTGCACATCAGTAAGTTCAGTGCAGACTGATGTGAAAATCTGCATCCCAGAATACACAAAAAGTCAGCTGAGATAATCTCATCTCTCAGGTTTTTCAACCTGAGAGGACCACTTAAACCACCTATCAAACAATTTCAAAGGGTATTCCCTGTAGGCACTCAATAGTCATGGAAGGGAGAGAGAATCCTCTGTGAGAGAGTTTAGGGACTGTTTTCAGAAGGAGCCTTTTTTTTTACAGCTGTACAGAGTGTACAGAAAGATACTTTTTTCCTGATGCCGGTGGTAAGGCAGGAGTGACATGATGTTGATGCATGTATATTGCTCCTTGGCAGCTGGAGGCACCTGAAAAGTACTTATGCAGGCAGGGAAGGGAGCAGGACACCCCAAAAGTGTTGTCCCAAGTATTCCAGGAAGCAGTGTCTCCAGGAGGAGAATGGACCAGTAGCATGTGGTGTTTCAGGTGCAGTGTCTGAGAAAAAGCAAACGAAGACAATGTAATTGAAAGACTAAACTCTGCTGTGGAACCTATGTCAACATGAATGTCATGCCTGGTTATTTGGATGCCAACTCCACAGCATAAATGTCTAGGACATGAATGAGGGACAGTCCCCAAGCAAGGACTCTAGGACACTCAGACTGTGAAGCTGAATATCTTTTGTCTTTGTCATTTGGGAGAGGTGTCGGTGTTCTGCTGCAGGAAATGGGACTCAAAGGCAGGGACAAAAGCTGACAGCACACAAGAATCCAGCTCTTTTATGCAAAGCCAAGATGTAAATCTGTGTTCTTGAAAAAAACCAAAAATTCTCACTGCCAAACTGCACACTCTGTTATAAATAGAAAGGAAAATCAAAGCATCTTTACATTCACTGACACAAATGCCCGTGTTTCCAATGTACAGGCAGTCCACAGTTTGGGACTGAAGCCTCAGAGTACCTTGGGTAGCCTGATGACCACCACAGGGTCAAAAACAGGTCCTGGTGGAACTACTGTCTGTGGCCATGCTTGGCAAGGTGGATGGTGTATAAGTGACCTGGCAACACTAGCTTCTGTCCTACTCTACCTGAAATCCACAGAACCACCTGTGCCCCCACGCCCCTGTGCCCCAGCCGCTGCCAAGCAGTTATGAAACTGTGTCCCTGGCTGAGCTGAAAAGGGGTTTTTCCCAGCGTGGGGTGGCTGTGGGTGCTGGGAAGGGCCGACACAAACACTGACACCCAGCAACACAGTGCCGAAACAGCGCAGGGCGGTATGAGGGTGCGAGGCAAATTTGCATATTAATGAGCTGCCATTCAATGTGGAAGTAGGGCTTCGCGGGACCTGATTAAGACCGCGGGTCCGCAATATAGGAGACGCGACTGTATATCTAGATAGTATATAAATCTATATTTATATATTAATACATACTGTCAGCCCTCTTACACTTCGTGCCCCACATATTGTGGCTTCAGATCGTAGTGGCATGATTTTTTAGCGATGAAGGAGGCCCATTTTCTCAACTGCAAATGTGTGACTGGCGGCAGCGTCAGTGACAGTGGTGGCGTGGCTGCCTCTGCCAATCCGCTGGCGGCAGCGGCTTCGCTTCATCACTCCCCCCCAGGGTCTGCTGCTTCCTCACCTGATTTAAGGAAAACTGGTTGCAGGACTCAAGGTAGTTGCTTGCAAGCAGAAAAAAGTTTATTTTGGCCCAAGAGCCAAGGCAAGAGGAACAGCAGTGTCCCCAGCCCTG
>WEKX01022168.1:0-11421 GCA_013390025.1 Pitta sordida | reverse complement strand
CCTGAAGGGAGGTTGCAGTCGGGTGGGTGTAAATCTCTTCTCTCAGGCTGCCAGCACCAAAACAAGAGGACGCCAGGGGAGGTTTAGACTGGATGTTAGGAATAACTTGTTCATAGAGAGAGAGTGATATCTCAGAGGAATGGCCTGCCCGGGGAGGTGGTGGAGTCGCCATCCCTGGAGGTGTTTAAGGAAAGACTGGATGAGGAACTCATTGATAAGGTCTAGATAATGGGATGATGGGACAGGGAGATAGGCTATATAAAAATAAAAAAGAAATTGATGAGATGACTCTGAGATTAGCTCAGAAGGATAAAACATGGTGTTCATGGCACTAAAGTTGTGGGTTCAATCCCTGTGTGGGCATTGACTTTGGAGTTGGACTCAATGATCCTTGTGCGTCCCTTCTAACTCAGAATATTCTCTGATTCTGTGATTCTGTGATTTTTTATGGACATACTTTTTCAACTTTTCCTTTTGAAGTTTCAGAAAAAAATCTTGAATACTTTTGAACAAAATGTAACCTTTCTATTCATATCTGAACTAATGGAATCTGTCTTGGTCTCAAACTGCACAGATCAGTAGGATACATGGCCTATGCTCACTGTGTTCCAAGACAGTTCTGAGGGTTAAGTTCACTTATCTTACCTCTGTATTTAAGGCAAAAGCATATGCATGCTTTCAGCTTCCATGTGTTAAAACACATCTCCCACACATTTGCTCATTTGAAAATGGCATGGTAAAAATGAAGGAGGCAGAAGGTTGAGTGTTTCTTTCATAGAACTGCCATGGAAAGTGACACTCCTTTGTGGTACAGACATATGAAAAAAATTTTGATGAGTCTGTAGTGGCAGGATCAAGTTCTAGTTGTGCTGCTGAAGGAAGAAATTAATTTTTTTGTCTGTAATTTTGAATTGTCTGCAGTACTGACTGCTTGTATTCTCAAGTGTGCCTGCTTCTGCCAGAACAAGATTTACAGTAACAAAAACTCAACACACATCTCCCAGTAAGGTAGTCATAAATCCTCCAATTAAGTAATTCTTACTCTGCCACTTCCACTAGTCTACAACTAGCTGTTTCAACATCATAAGATTTGTTTTTGTTGATGAGTGTTTTTGCAGCCATGCATTATCCATGTCAAAAAAAAATCATTTATGCAGTTTATCCCTCTTCATTATCTTTTGTGAAGCTGGGTCTGAGAATAACCATAAAATATTCTTGCCCAGTCTACTCATGCACCACCAATTGGTTAACGCCGTTCATGATGCTACTGGACTTATATATAGTGTGTGAGAAAATTAGTCATATGTCTTAAATTTAATGATGATTTTTCACAATGTAGTGGAAAGTAAGTTTCACGGAATGGGATGTGTGTTCGGTCTCTGTACGGGTGTTAGATGGTGAGTTGGACTAGATGATCCTTGTGAGTCCCTTCCAACTCATAGTATTCTGTGAATTCTGTGAACTGTAGAATCAGATTAAATAAAATATGATGTTTATAAAATTTATGATGTCCAACTCTATTCAAAATTAATCCTCTAAAACTTGCATCTATACCTGAGAATATGTATTCCTGTTATTAAATGTGTTCAGTAAACTAAGCAATTTTTTGTGTAATTAATAAATATTTAGTGGCATTGATTTTTATAGCTTGTTTTTTGAACTCCTTATCAGTATTGAGCAGATGGGGCATAACTATGAGAAATTGCATTTTAAATGTTATTACTATACTTGAATTATATTTGAAAAATTTTGTTCAGTGAGGCATTTATAAATACAATTTTACTTCCAGATGAAGCTTCAGAGTTAAGGTGTTTTTCTCTGTTTAGCATGGTGATATTTAAACAATATAGCACATAAGAGGAAACAAAAAGTAAAAATTGCACAAAATAAAATACTTAATGCTTAAAAAAAAGCTCTACTTAAAATGTCATTTTGCAATAAAATGTTTGATTGATTCTCTATTCAGTATTTAGTAAATCCTTTTCTAATACCAGCCTTAACAATATTATAAAAAGAATGATTTTTGATTGAAATTTTGGGTTACAACACAGCTACACAGTTTGTCTATTGCAATCTGTATACTTAAAGCATAATCTTTTCATATTATACATCCTTCTGTAGTCTTTGATATTTAGTTGGGGGAGATTCAAATATTCTGCATAACCTACTTTTGTGAAAAAATATAGAATAAATAGGAAGTGGATAAACAAGAATTAGATCTGAGATTATGGGTAGGAGCTTCTGTACATAAACCAAAGTAGGAGATGTCAGCGTAAGTATGATTAAGGTGCTATATTGCAACAAACTTCGAGTTAGTTCTTTAAGAACCTAGTCTGCTTATTTGTAAATCTTTAGGGAAAACAGTTGTTTGTTGAAGAGGAAATCAAGCCTTTGAACACTAATGTAAATAGTAGAATGAGATTACTGGGACACCTGTGATATGTTTTACAGCACAAACTATATGTTCCATCATCTTGAATGTCAAATTCACCCACTGCCTCATAGTTAAACTACGAGCTGCTTTGTATTCCCTAGAATTCACTTCTTCACACCAAGAGTCCATACATGGTTTCAGTGTTATTTCTTTCTGAGAGACAAGCACTATGCAACATATTTAGTTTCTCTCTCCTTTAATCTCTTTTGCTGTTTCTTGAAATGTAAAGCTAAGCTCTAAAGGGCTCATTCATCATTGTCTCACAGTGCTGCAGCTGATCACACCTGTGTCTTACAGATATGAACTGTGACCAAATCAAAATAACATTGTTTCACACATTGCATCCGTGTAAGTGGCCAAAAAAGGGAAAGATGAATTGTACCTTTGTAGGACGACAATTTTATAATAATACAGTAATGAAAAATAAAATGAGGAAGAAAGAAAAAGAGGGAGAAAGGGAAAAGGAAGAAAAATAAGAGAAAAAATGAAGGGAAGGGAAGGGAAGGGAAAGGAATCCTAATATCATGGCTTTGTCAAGGGTGGTAAGGGGAGACTGCAAAAGCTCAACCAAAACAGAGTGGAAATTTCTCAAGAAACCCAGAAGGAATTAAATAAGATGGAGGAGGAGAAAAATGAATCTCCAAAGTTTATTTAATTCTTCCTTTATAAAAAGTAATTTCTATCCCTAATTTATATTTCTGAGAGAGAATTGATAGTAGCTAAAGTTTGATAAAAAACCCCAGAGGACTCTTACAACCGTATATTTATTTATACTCTTAAACATATTTGAAGCAAGTAGATTATATAGACAGCTAGATAATTCAAACATTTTCTTACTGCTGATGCATTCAGCTGTTTCTCTCTGTTTTCCTCTCCTTTGTGACTCTGAGACTTGTCTCTTCTTAAATTAATCCTCAAATGTATGCAAAGAGTACTGAAGCCATTTAGGGTTTGGGGGTATTTTTGAGGGCGAAGGGGTTTAGTTCCAGTTGTTCGGGGCTTTTTTATTATTATTTTCTGATGGTAATTTAGTGTTTCAGTGTCCAAATTAAAAGATCCATGTGGGAATAGAGAGTGACAAACCCTTGCATGTAACTGCATTTTCTATCGTTCTACATGAGAAATGCTTTATTGATTTTTCATGGGAATAAAGATAGGGGATAGTTCTAAGTTCAGAAGAAAGCTATCAAGGCTACAGCTGAACACATACAAGATTGTTTTCTTTAGGTCTTCAACTCTTTATACAGTGGGGAAATATCCGATATCTTTGGGTGCTTTGTATCATCATGACCACTCACTGTGAAGTTACTACAATGAATTACCAAGAAGTCTATCAATAACTTACATCAGGGTCTGATTAGTGCCCATTCCTGTGTTCTTCATTCAATCACCCAAAATAGTAAATCACCTGTGTATTGCCCAACCCACACGTAATGCTGTTGAGGAAGGAAAAAATTCTGTGTTACACTGTCAGGCATGATATGTCAACAAAATACAGTAAAATAAATTCCAAAAGATTTACACCTTTCTTGATGGGAAAACCTGTGTTCCAGAACCCTTGCCAAAATCTGATTCTTCACCATAAACAAAACTTCCAGTCTACTGTGCCACTGCAGTTCTATTTACTTTGAAAAAAATACAGATTTCACAGGTGGTGAAAGCATTTCTGGTGGAGAGGAGAGATAAGGAGGCAGTGCCTGGATGTCATTTCACAGCAAAAAACTCGTCTCCCTTGCTTTTTCAGAGAGCCTTAAGCACCACTGTGGTGTATACATGAGAGGTTAAGAGAGAACCCAATTTTCAACTATAGACCTATTCAGAACAGTGAAAGGAGAAGGTTGCTACGAATACCAGATCTATCTATTCTTGAGGAGAAAATAAAGCACCAGCAAGTTTGTTTTAAAAGAGGGATATGCAGCACAGCTGACACCAACATTGCACAACCACTGTAAAAGCAGTAGAGCAGGAGCAGTAGAGACTGTCAACTTTTTCAGCTGCTGCTGCTGCCACTGAAATGCTGAAAAATTGAACCTGGGGAAAAGAGTATCTGAGTTACAGAGGAATACTAAAGTCACTGAAAACATGAAAGCTACATGCATGTGTGGTCTTTTAGACAGCAAAGCTATTTTTCTAGGATTGGTAGACATACTTGAGAAACTGTGTCTTTGGGAACTTCTGGAAATAAATTCAAAAGGTGTTATAGATGTCAGTACTCAGACTCTGTAATATGCTAAACTTCAAAACCAGCTGGACTCTTCTATCATCTTTAAAATAATTCAAGGAATACAAAGCAAGAAATAAACATATTTTTTTATTTAGCTTTAAAGAACCAGTATGGACTTTAGAAGATTAGCTGGCACGTCCCAACAAAGCTGGTTGACTACTAGCAGCTTCTTCCTAAAGGTTCAGCAGTCTGGTGATGCCGGTGATAAACTGGCATCAAAAGGATTTACTCAGGTGTACCGTGGGCAAATGGAGTCTATACCTTTTTACTGATGTTCAGAATGGAATCATAGAATATGCTGAGTTGGAAGACACTCACAAGGATCATCGAGTCCAACCATTAGCCCTGTGCAGGAAGGTCCTAAGGAGTCACACCATGTGCCTTAGAGTATCATCCAAATGCTTCTTGAACTCTGGCAGGCTTAGTACTATAACCACAACCCTGGAGAGCTTGCTCCAGTGCCCAACGACCCTCTGGGTGAAGAACCCTTTCCTAATATCCAACCTAAACCTCCCCTGACACAGCTTCAGACCATTCCCTCAGTTTCTGTCGCTGGTCACCACAGAAAAGAGATCAGTACCTGCCCCTCCTCTTCCCTTTATGAGGAAATTGTAGACTGTGATGAGGTCTTACCTAAGTCTCCTCTTCTCACAGGTTCACAGGTTATTCTGAGTTGGAAGGGATCATCTAGTCCAACTCCCAAGTGAATACCCATTCAGGGATCAAACCCACAGCTGTGGAGCCACGGGCATCACGCTCCATCTATCCAAGCCTCCCATCGTCTAGACCATGTCACTGAGTTTCTCAGCCAATCTTTTCTTAAACATCTCCAGGGATGGTGACTCCACCACCTCCCTGGGCAGACCATTCCAATGAGAGATCACTCTCTCTGTGAAAAACCTCTTCCTATCATCCAGTCTTAACCTCCCCTGGCGTAGCTTAAGGTCATGTTCTCTTCTTTTAGTGCTGGCAGCCTGAGAGAAGAGATTTACACCCACCCGACTACAACCTCCCTTCAGGGAGTTGTAGACAGCAATGAGGTCACCTCTGAGCCTCCTCTTCTCCAGGCTGAACAACCCCAGCTCCCACAGTCACTCCTCACAGGTCTTGTTCTCCAGTCCTTTCACCATTCTTGTTGCCTTTCTCTGGACCCTCTTGAGTAGTTCTGAAGAGAGTGACCTCAGCCACTCCTCAGTTTTCCCTTCAAGGCCCTTCACCATCTTCACTGCCCTCCTCTGGGTGCATTCTAATAGCTTAATATCATTCTTATAATGTTGTGACCAAAACTGCCATGATATTCAAGATGAGGTTCCATCAGTGCAGAGCAGGACAATCACCTCCCTCAACCAGCTGTCAATGTCTTGCCTGATGCCCCCCAGGACATGGTTGGCCCTCCTGCCTCCCAGAGCACTGCTGACTCATATTCAACTTGCCATTGACCAGATTCCTCTGTCCATTTCCATGGCACTGCTTTCCAGCTTCTTGTTCTGCAGTACGTACATACATCCAGGTTTTCCCATGCCAGAAGCATATAAGTCACAGATCAGTCAACAGACTTTAGCTGCTTTGTAAAAATTACTTAAAACTAGGTAAATTATAATAAAAGAAAATCTAGTGAAGAATTGAAAGTTACACAACAAAGTCCAGCTGCAAATCCAGTGAGACATGCACACAGGGAAACAGGTTCTTACAGTTCAGCTGTTGATGTTCCACCAGTAGATGCATATCACTTCTTCATCATTTACTAAACAGTGACTCAACTCAGAGTAGCATTTTGGCTCAAACTCTGGATGAAAGATTAGACTCTAGCCAGATAAAATTTTCTTCTAAAGACACAGTTTACCAGTGGAATGTCCATTTTTCTGGTCCAACAGAAAAACATTTTTTTGCCAAAGGTTTAAACTTCTGTGTTGTTCTTCCACTTAGCTGAGTCATAACCTGTTATGTCAATTTTTTTCTTTAGCCATTATTAATTACAACATTTTTTTAATAACGATTTTTTTAACCAATACATTCCTTGAGTACTACAGCAACTTTTAGAGATGTCAATCCAATGGATTCAAAATTATTACAAAACAAACAGATAAATTAAAAACATAAATAAATACAAATCCTTGTGATAATGCAGCTTGGCATGATCACTCATGGTCCCACGGTGGTCTTGGGCAACCTGTGGGAGGGAGAGGGCCCTGGCTGGTTGCAGGCAGAGTGGCTCGCTACCATGCACCACCCCACTCAGGGAGTCCTAGCTCCAGTGGGGTGGTGATGTTTCTCCTGCCCTTATACACTGCACACAGAGCAGTGCAATCTTGCCTACGGTACTCTCAGTCACCGAGGCTGAGGAGGCAGGGCAACAGGGAGGGGGTTTAATTGCATATTCATGAGTTGCTTATCTTTGGGGATCATGGACTTCACGGGAGGCAAGGATACCCAATGCCCCGTGAAAGTTAGGGGTTCACTGTACAGAATAACAGAATATTCTGAGTTGGAAGGGACTCACAAGGATCACCGAGTCCATCTCTTAAACAGCACCACTGCCTCCTGTTGTGGTTTAAAGTGAGATTTTTTCCCTCTCCACCAATTCTAAGTAAATTGATTTCTCTCCTCAAAAGGAAGTGAAGAAGAAAATGGAAAAATTATTTATTAACTGAAGTACACAAATTTACAACTAAAAAAACCCTCTCCTCCAGGGAGTTAAGGAACAGCAAGAGAGAGAAAAAATAACTGTTGTTTTCAGTCCGACACTGTCCGATATTTTCCTCCCCCGGAGGGGGGGAAGGAAGGGAAGGACCAGCTGAAACCTTGTTCCTGGCTAGATGTGGAGCCTTCTGATGCAGATAGTGGAGATTCTTTGTTTCAGTTCAGATGTGTCTGTGGGAGATAAGTTCAGTTCCTCAGAGTCTCAAGAAGAGTAGCTGCAATTCACCCTGGCCGGGCTGTTGTGCTGCTGCTTGTCCCATTCCCCCTGAACCACCTCCTCCTCCTCCAGTCGAAATGCCTCAAATTCCATTGTAATGAGGACGGGGGGATGGGGGAAGGGGTGCTACAAACAATGCTGTTTTAAAACAGCAACATGGAATACAAAAATACTAGGATGCATTTACCACATATACCATAATGCTAACCTAAGACACCTCCCTGGCAGAAATTGAACCCCCAGTCTCCCGCATGAGAGACTGTAGTACCACACTGTACTCCAGCTATGTAGGTTGAAACTATTTCAACTGAGAAAAAGAACTGAGTAACAATTCCTTCCTTTGGGCTTTTCCCAAAAGAAGATTATCTCCATCAACTTTTTATATATTTACCCTACCTTTGTTCTGGGAGATGAAGTGTCCCAAAAATGTTTTATTCCCGTGGAATACTCTTTACTTTTAATTATTATTTCTTTGAATTTTATTTTCAATCTAAGCAGTCCAAATTAATCTGTTTACTTTTTCTCATTTTTAATCATACTTTCCAATATAAACTCCTCGGTTTCCTTAGAAGTTTTGGACAACATCTGACCACAGATGTCTCTTCTCATCAGTTTTGTTTATCCTTCAGCCCTATCATTTTATTAATATCTCATTCTGCAGCTGTAACTGCTGTAACTTTAATTCATGATTTTGGTTTTCCCTGACCATAATACCTATCTGTGATCCCCACATTTGACTCTATCCTTGCTTTAATCATTAAGCTTAACCATTCACAATCTAGTCTTTTTTCCTCAAAGCTTTAGTTCCACCTCTAACAAAGTCCAAAAAATATTTTTATCTCTGTCTATGCTAAGGAAATGTGCACAGCATTAGAATTTGGTCTGGGTTCACATACACAGTGAATTCTTAAACTTCAAGATTAAGACCTACATTTTCATTTCATTTAATTTCTCATTCATTTTTACTTTAGGTTCCCCAACTACTTACTCTGATAACCAAATCATGAAAATATCTTTCCACATTCTCCTCAAAGACAGGGAACAGTAATATGGATGATCCCTTTTGTGATAAAATTTGCTGGTACAGCTGGTGCTCACAGTGACACTAGTATAGCCTATAAATAAACTAAACGCTTTAGTTTATTTAACTTTTAGCAAATGAGGAAAACAAAGAAAATAAATTATCAAATTTAGGGTCCTAATATTTACATTTGGACAGGTTTCTTGTTTATTATCTTGGTTATTAAAGTTTTCTGAGATATCCTAAATTAGAGGATTAGAGTTAACATTAGCAATTAACAAACCAAGTGAAAATATTATTTATTCAAAATTGATCAAATGATATGACAAACATGGGGTTTCTGGTGAGAGGTGATTACATGAACAACTTAGTCATAGACTGGTCAATGGAAAAAAAAATGCTTGAGTTGGCAATGAGACTTCAAGGTCTACATTGGAGAAATTACGCTGAAAAGAAGTAAGTGGTTATGGAAAGCAGTGAGTCTTGCAATAACACCTTAGCACTTCTTGGAAGCATTTCTCATATACTTAAGAATCATTTAGGCTGAAGAAGGCACTTTACATTGAGTCCAACTATTAATCCAGCACAGTCAAGTCCATCACTAAACCATGTCCCTAAGTACCACATCGGCCCACCCTTTAAATACATCCAGGGATTGTGATTTCAACACTTCCCTGGGCAGCCTGTTCCAATATCTATGTGGTAAGTTGACCTCAGTTTGACATCAGGTGCCTATCAAGCTCTCTCACTGCTCCCCTCAACAGGACAGTGTGTGTGAACGTTAAGTTGAATAAAAAGGTCAAGTTAAGGCAGTTTAATAAACCTAAA
This sequence comes from Pitta sordida, assembly GCA_013390025.1. Classification (NCBI taxonomy): domain Eukaryota; kingdom Metazoa; phylum Chordata; class Aves; order Passeriformes; family Pittidae; genus Pitta; species Pitta sordida. The sequence continues at coordinate 1,997 of WEKX01022168.1, read as the reverse complement.
GTAAAAGGCATGCATGGAAACAAAGGAAAACAAGATATTTATTCTCTCTTTCCCATCAGCAGCAATGTCCAGGCACTTCCCAGGGAGCAGGGCTACAGAACACATAGCAGTTACTCCAGAAGACAAACGTTGTGATAATAATACCAACCTCTCCATACATAAAATTTTTGTTACCTTTTATGGTGGAGTAGACAGCATGTGATATGGAATATCCCTTTGGACAGCTTGGGATAACTGTCCTGGCTATGTTTTCTCTTAAGTTCTTGCCCATTCTGACCCTACTAGTGAGGGGGGAATCCTGGAGAGACAGCACTGATGTTGTATGAGCACTGGTTAGCAGTAGCCAGAACACTGGTGTGTTATTACTCCCTCATTAGCTTTCAATATAAAACAGGTACTTTTCAAGTAGGTGTAGGGAGTCGTAAGGTATTCCTTGAGCCCGCTTTTCTCCAGTCTAAACAACCTCATTACTCTAAGCTGCACCTAAGACTTTTGGTATAGACCTTTCACATCTTTGTTGACCTTCTTTGACATCTTCATTGACCTTCTTTGGACACCTTCTCAATCAATTTCTTTATCTTCCTTCTTCAATCTGATGGCTCTCTCCCTGTCCCTGCTCTGACAGACGCTCACAGCATCCTTGGCAAAAAGTCCTGGACAGCCATAGTTGTTGAGCAGGAACTTGAGTGTGCACTGCACATCTCATTGGGATGCCCAAAACTGTCTTGAGGATGTTTGCCCAAAACTGTTCATGTTGAAGAGAAAGATGGTCACCAGACAGGTTAGACCTAGAAATTAGAGAGAGGTTTGGTTTTCTGGTAGTTTGTTGTGTTGTTTTTGTTTTTGTTTTTTTAAGATGAGGAATCAGCTTGAAAGAAATATAAGGGAAGTACAAATATTTGTACCTTGCAGTAGAAATGGCAGCAGTCAATGCAAGGTTTGCCATTGCCAGAAATTGTCCTGCTGTATCACAACCACTGCCAAGGCCAGACAGGGTTGTCTGCCTGTCATATCCCATGCCTGTGGGGGACCCCATATGAGTGCACCCCATATGAGTGCACCCATATGAGGTGCAATATCCAGGGACCTGCCATGCATGTGCAGATATGATCCTAGCTGCATAGGGGCTAGAACTTGAGTGGGGCAGCATAGATGCTCTTAAAACTTCCCACAAGAAGAATGTGCAGCTTGGAAATGTTGTACTTGCCACTTCCATTTTCCCCTCGGGGGTGGGGGTGCATTTAACTTGAGGCAGGGGATGTGATTGCAATTACAGTTTTCTAGGGTCAGCCATAGAAAGCTATTCAGAAATGTGCACATGTATGTTAACATTTACTAAGTAACTTAGCACTGTGATTTATCTGTTGAATTGCTGATACAATCCTCAATGCACAGATTACTAATACAGATTCTCAATACATAGATCACTAATTGCTGGTTAATTACACAATGCTAACAAAATAAATCACCTTTATCTTGATTTGGTTTAACCTATGCAAAGACAGTCTACAAAATTTTCCAAAATTCAAAAAAAGGTTGACAAAGAAAAAATATCATCAAAAGTATGCGTGAAAATAACAAAGGTGAGAAACATTTCACATCCATGAAAGACCACTCGCATGTAAAGCTTGACAAATATGTTATTCCCAGACTATCTAAATATTAATACAATAAATACAATTGCATCTTACTAAATGCTACTGGAAAGAAACTCAGTCAAAGACCGTATTAATTATCATTCTCGTTTTTTCTGAATTATCCAGCTTACTGAGACAAGGTGTCCTTTCATCAATGTATGTTCTGAAAATTCTCAAGGAGTTGAAAAAAAGGGAAAAAATAGTGTCCTGTATGGCATACAGCAAAACATTTGTAAGGACAGTTTTGCCATCATGTTGTGGTTTGACCCTGGCTGGATGCCAGAGATTCACCCACAACCTCTCCTGTTGGAAAAACTGGAAAAAAAACCCACCTATCACAGGCAAAACAGGGCAAACTAC
>WEKX01022167.1:110368-156065 GCA_013390025.1 Pitta sordida | reverse complement strand
AGACAGGGTATAACCCAGCACCCTGGGACAAGAACAGCGTGATGCTTTTAGCTCCCTGTACTGAGCACTGTGTGGTCTCTCTGAGTGCAAAGCAGAAGGGCAGGAGACCTGTTGGTCAGGATGATTGTTACAGTTCTGTCGAAGTAATGATTGCAGTCTTGTCAAGAATGGCGTTCAGAGTCCTGTTGTAGTTCTGTTCCTCCTCTCAATGCAATAAGAGGAACAAGAAATACCAAAGAGTAAGATTATATATGTTCAGGTTCAGGAGAGAATGCCTAGTGCCTTCACCAGGGCAGGAAGTTTCACAATGGGTAGTTTAAGTCTGTGAATCATGAGATATTTTTGGAATCTTTAATGGTCTAGGCTGTTGCAGTGGCCCATTAGGCCAGTGCAGTTGGATTTGTTACTGGCCTATGCGCAGACACAATCCTTCCAGGTAGATGTGAAAGTGTTAATGCTTCCCCAGAGCAGGGTTATTACAACTGAGTTATTGGTGTGAGAAGAAACCCTAACTTCCCTGCCTCTCAGGATTTGTCTTTTCCCTTATCTCTTGTGGCCTGAGATGTCAGGTGTGCCCTGGGCAGCTGCTACAAATGATTCATTATTAATAGTCCATGAGAAATGACACAGAGGGTGTAGGATACACAGGTTTTGTGTTACCCATATATTGATAAACTGGTTCTGGCCTCTGTAAGACAATGTTCTAAATTGTCAAATGTAACAAGAATTTGATTAATTTTAAATTTATATTTTTCCTTGTAATATTCTACACATTTTCATATTTGTTCTAAGAAGCAGTAAATGTAAAAACTCAGAAAAACACTGAAACATCATGAATTTTACTCTTTAAAGATTCCTTTTTTTCTTACTTCTTCTAAGAGGATGGCAAAGTACTGAATTTGGAAGATGATGACAAATGTATATAAAGTTGGATTTTATGGATGAAAGTAATCCTAAGGCTGAGGATTTTTATTTTAAGTGGAAGTTTTTTTTCACACAATGCTATGAAGCTTCTGTCCTCAATTGTACTGTTCCAACACAGCTGTTGTTGTTGCTCTGCAACAGGATACCCTAGTCACCAGTCCAGGTGAAAGCACAACTGACTTTGATTGTTGCCTCCAATCCCCTACGAGTCTCTTGTAACTGGCACTATGGATTATGAAAATATGATTCCCATGTTGGGTCTACTGTCCCGAATGAAAGGTCTGACTGGCAATAATGTTTAATCTATTTTTTGTCCCAGCTGGTTTTTGTGTGCTCTCCCATCTTTGCGATACCAAATTGAATTAGATATCTGTGCTTTTAAGCCATTGCTCTAAGACTGATGTGTGATAAATGGTGTTGATGAGATGGGATCAGGGTTCACTTAGTGCTTTCCCAGACAGCATGAAGCTGTCTGCTGTAGCACACACCATATTGCCTCCTTGTTCCTGTTGGGTCCTCAAGGTGATTATTGTTTATTTCCCAGGCTGTCTACATAGAAAACAGTTTGCAAAGATGAGGCTATTTTAATGGGTGAGAACAAATAGATGAAGATTGAAGCTGATCTTTTGTATTTTATGGATTAGACTTTGTTTGTGGTTACATTTATAAATATAAAATAATTCTAATTTCAATGTTGTAACTCGAGATCTATGCCAATATTGGCAGATCAAAATCTGGCATGGGATTCTCGGAGTCCACACCTAAAATATGTCTAATTGTTTTGTATCTAAGATGTGTATATATGTTTTTATACCTTAAACTGAAAGCTACCTTTAAGGTTACCATCATTACATAGACAAATTTATGTCATAAAATATTTACAGGGTGTGGGTAGCTGAGAGAATGCCAAACATGCAGAGAGATTCAGCCAGTGCTAGAATTTTTGAACTTTTTTCTGCTTGCTGGCTTTTGAGCCTTCAAGTCTGGGGCTACTTAAGGGACAAGGCTGGGGTCACTGGGGAGAGAGCCTGATCTTGTACGCCTATGTTGATTTTTGCAGTGTAAATGATTAACAGAAAAACAAAGGCAGGAGGAGTCAAAGGTCCTGAAGAAGATTCTTTGTTTACTATCCAGGCTGCTTAATGTACTAATTATTTCCTGTCATTGGCAGAAGGCTGCTTATTGATCTCCACTGGAGTTTAGCTCTATATAGGGATATACCTTTATTAATGTTGCAATCCTGTTACCCAGGAGCTGGTATAATAACCTCAGCTATAGAACATTGGGGATTAGATGAAAAAACTTGATTACAGTTATCTTAATAATGATCCCTGAGGACCAGATTGAAACTGGCTGCTTGGGAACCTGTGAAACAAGTTTTGCGCAGGGGAACGTATTTTGGTGGATTTCATTGTCTTTGTGGAGGTTTTCTGTTGTGTACGAACATCCCAGGCCGGGGCAAACATCAGGAGTGGAGTCTGAGACTTCAGTTGCATTTTGTTGTCCTTAGAGATTTTGGGCCACAAAAAAAGGAAAGGAAAGTGTTGAGCTGGATGGTCCTGTGGGTCCCTGCTGGCTCAGAGTGGCCTGTGAGGGAGCTAGGTTTATGTTCACCACTCTGAGGTGTGCGTTTGGTCTCTGTACGGGTGTTAGATGGTGAGTTGGACTAGATGATCCTTGTGGGTCCCTTCCAACTCGTAGTATTCTGTGATTCTGTGATTCTGTAAAAGGCTTTTCAGTGGAAGGAAGTAGACTTTTCAGTACCCCTCCCCCAAATGATCATATGACATGAATTCTGTTGGAGTGTGTTAACTGAAACCTCAATTAGTTCATGGCCGTTCACATAAGAAAAAGCTTCCAAATCTATGAATGTTATTTCGAACTCTTGGGTGCATACAGTGCTGGTGTATATTTTATTATTTAATTAGCTGCTGTGCTGTGATTTCCTGAGGCTCTTCCTGAACCTCTGTGTTGGAAATAAACAGCAGGGCTTGTGCTGGCATCCCTGGCCTGGGAGATAGCTTTCAGGATGTTTCTGTTGCCAGCCAGATGCTCTAGAGGGTGATCTTGAGCAGGATGGGGAAAGAGAATAGAAAATCACTCCCCATCCATAACAAAAGAGTTTGATCTTTGCAGGATGTTTTTGTTCAGGTGTCTCTAAGCCTCAACCCAGGAGTAGTTATGCTCATGTCTATTGAGTAACTGTCTCAGACAATGTAACTGACCTCTAGACTAGAGTGTCTTTACTAGACTCTGGTTTTAATAATACAACTGCCAAATGTAAGCATATTTTTCTTCCAGAGAGACTCTGGCATCTTTATTTTGAAGGAAGTGTGGTTGGAATGCTATTCTTCCTCTTGTGTCCGATCTTAAACCTAATTGCATTGCTTGACCACAGCAAAGCTGGTGTCAGGTTTGCTGACTTCCCATGATTATCTGTCATATTTGTTTTCTGTCTTTTTTAAATTTATTTTTTCAGATTCACTAAATGACCTTCTGTCTGTTACATTTCTGCCCTCTGATCTCAGGCAAATGATGAAGATAAATACCAGTATCACGAGTCATCCATCATACAGTTTGTAGGTCCCTTAGATGCATTTGTCTCTTTAAGAGTTCATCTGTCACAGATAGTTATGTAATTGAAGACCACAAAATGCCGAAGAGGTGACTAATATTGGTATTCCTTTTTACGATTGGAGAGTTCAGCAGTCACGTATCTTTCACTTGAAAATACAGAGTGTCATGAGAAGTGCCCATGCACTTCCATAATTAAACAAATTATGGTTCCAAGCCAACTGCACATTACAGAAGGCAGCACTACTGCTGACATCGGCAAAGACTCATTTTTCTGCTTTGCTGTTGTAACACCAGATTGGTTGGGTTAGCAGTGCAGAATGAACTGAGCAGACCTAGCTTTCAAACCACTGCTCTATGTGAAAAAGGAGAAGTTCTCTGAAGCAGTAACTGTGAATCTGACTGCTGGCAACCACTTGTAGGTGCTCCAGATATATGATATGGGCTAAGAGAAAGTCTAGTTGAGGGAGTGTATATTTGTGTGTGAGAGAGAAATACCAGTATCTATCTTAAAGTCAATGGGCATAAAATTTAACTTCAAAAAACATGTGAAGTTACCCAATGGGGCATGATTTTGATCTCGTCCAACCATAATGCCAGCTGCGCAGAAGACACATCCAGTAGATGAGTTGGCATACATAGATACCTGGAGTACCTGGCTGAACTATTGCTGAGTGGTGCACATTTGCATGTTATGTTAAACTAAGTAGGGCACCATGCTACTTCTTCTTGCTACATGATGCTGAAGCATATAGTCCTGCAGCATGGAGAATATCCTGAGAATTCATCTTGTTATTGATATTTAAATGCTGGGAACTGAGATCAGACAGAATTATCTTATGCTTCCTGTTGTTAAACACAAAGCTAAATGTTTGCGCTGTCAGAAAAAACCCCAAACAACCATAAAGAAACAAACAAAATCCCTCAAACTCAATCAAACAGCCAGTTTTCTCTTTCCTTTTTATTTTTTTTTGTGTTTGTTACCAGTAGTGAATTTACTCTGCACTTATCCCAACTAGAAGAGGTTAGAGATTTAAATCCCTTACCTCATCCTGCTGAAATAGAAATATTTCTTATGGACACTTGAAATAGGAATTTGTGCTTTGTCATAAGGGAGACATCCACAGAGAGATCCCAGCTTGGCAGTGGAATTGCTACTGGTAGCTCATGTACATGGAATATTGATAGTTCAAGTCATTTAAACTTAATTTAGGCACACCAGAGAGTACACTTAGCCCAAATACCACACTTGAGAGACCTAAACTAAACTAATTATGGGGATTATTCAAAATACATAGACAACAACACAGTGCTTTCTGTTTTAAATAACTTTTAACCTGTAGACTAAGATAAACTAAAAATAAACTTCAAATTGTTTGCTAAAGTGGAGCTAGATATAGCACAATACTTGAGATGGACCTGAAAGTGAGATCAGCGCCTTAAGATCTCTCCTCCTGCAGGAACTCCTCTATTTATCTACCTTCTTTAGAAGCCACGACACTTCAATGCTTTCTGTTGCAGAGATTAACTTCTACCTGCCAATGAGATAGAAATTACTCAAGTCTTCCTGCTTTCAGTGGTTCCTGGAGTTCCTTCTTTTTGACTGAGAAGATGTGAACCAGCTGGGTAACTTAAGATGCTCCCTCTCGGACCCTCTGTAAACATACCTCTGTATTTGGGAGCAAATACTGGAAAGGGTGCAGTAGCTGCTTTTCTGAGTTTCCTTATTTTTCTATGTGGAAAAGGGATTTTTTCTTTTTCAGTCCTAAACAGATGGAAGTGTAGGTCATTAGTCCTGCCAATTTTAGTGTTTAGAGACTTGTTTTCTTTGCCCACCTTACATACAGGAGATTGAGACTTTGTGAGAAAAGGGTGCTTACAGCTGCACTAGGCCTGCTGGCAAGTAACATGTAGTACAGATGGTTGTCTGCCCACAGTCTATTTATGAAGAGGGCTCTAGTGTTTATGTTAACGGTGATGGGTNGGTGTCTGCATGTTGCAAGGATCTGCCTAGTTCCACATTTATTTATTCATTTAGGTCGTGCGCAAAATGTCCCAGTGCTCCAGCCTGGAAACTTAAATTATCTGATCTTGTCATTTGAAATACCTAGCAGGTCTGCTCTTCTTATTGTCCTACCATATGCTTTCCTATTTGTGGAAACTGTGATTTTGGGAACTATTGTGTGGTTTTNTCATTTGTTCTTTATAGATCTGCAGTGAACTTTTTAAATAAAGCACAAATTCAATAGAGAGATTTGTTAACCTTCTAGAAGAGCAGGCTGCGAAAAAGCCAAGCTGTTGACGTTTGAAGTGCTGAAATCCTTATTCCTTTTTTCTTATACTTCTTCCATTTACTCCACGAGATGGTGCTGTGTTCCTGCAAACCTCAGGCATCTTTTGTTTGATTTTTCCCAGGCCATTGTTGGGTATTTGGAATATGAAAACCTGAAATGAAGTTAGAAATAATCTCTATCTCCAGTTGTTTGGGTTTTTTCCTCCTCTCCAAATTAATCTCAAAAAGAGGTTTTCCAAAATAAGCAGTCCTCCTTGATATTTGCTGAATCTTACAGCTTTGCCATCATTTAAGAGGGTTTAGGAAAACTTCCAGAGGCTACTTCAAGATGCCATTTCTCCTGCTTTCAAATAGATTTGGAGTAGAGAAATACTAGGGATACTGGCCTTGCAAAGAGGAAACATTGGAAGCTAGTTTTTGAAAAGGCATAGGTCCACTGAGCTTCTGCCACAAGGCGGAAAGAGACTTCTGGAAGAAAAGAAGAAAAGTCACTTTTCACAAAGTGTCTGTGCTATTAGCCTGCCTTGGGTTGTTAAAGTGAGCTTTGTGTCAGTGTGGAAAGAACTATAAGTAACTCATTAGTTACTTTTGAAGTCATGGATAGAGAACTTCCATTTGTTCTGCAGAACAGATTCTTTCTTTACCGAAACAGGTGTCTGAGGTGAAGTGTTTCTTTATCCATTGCACATCTGTGGAGTCTGCCGTTTTAGCTTCCTTATCACTCCTATCTGTGTGTTGTAGATGTGTCTTCAGGGTCTTCACAGCTCTGCCTCTCATTTCCTTACCTTCCATAGAGAAGAGTCTGACCTCACTTGTCCTCCTGCTTTTGTTCTTAGCATTTTTCAAGAGCTTGAACTTGCACTTTCCTGGTTTTCTGCTGACTGCGAGTGAATTCCTGATTTATAATTCCTAGTCTCAAATCCCCATAAGTGATGTGTAGGTGATTAGTAGAGAAGAAGTAAAAAAATCCATAAATGCCTGAATGAGGCTGAGGCCCCTCCTACTTTTAACTCCTTACAACTGGTCCTGATTAACGTGGAAAAACTGCAACTCCAGCACAAGTCAGTTTTCCGTTTCAAATAACCAAATACATTTCACAGAATCAACCAGGTTGGAAAAGACCTCTGAGAACATCAAATCCAGCCTTTGAACTAACACTGCCCTGTCCAGTAGACCATGGTACTAAGTGCCACATCCAGTCTCTTCTTAAATACCTCCAGAGACGGTGATTCCACTACCACACTGGGCATCCCATTCCAATGCCCAATCACTCTCTCTGTAAAGAACTTCTTCCTAACGTCCAACCCAGACCTTCCTTGGCACAGCTTAAAGACTTGTCCTACTGCTGGTAGCTTGAGAGAAGAGACCAGTACCCATTTGGCTACAACCTCTTTTCGGGTATCTGTACAGTGCGATAAGGTCTCCCCTCAACCTTCTCTTCTCCAGCCTAAACAGCCCCAGCTCTCTCAGCTACTCCTCATAGGACTTGTGCTCCAGACCCTTCAGCATCCTCATTACCCTTCTTTGAACACTCTCCTGTATCTCAACATCCTTCCTAAATTGAAAAGCCCAGAAGTGGACACAGTACTCAAGGTACAGCCTAACCAGTGCTAACCAGAGGACCGAATCAGTTTGCTGTCCTGCTGGCCACACTTCAGCATGACTCCTCATGCACTTCTTACAGTTTTCAGAACTACTACATTTCACTCAACTTGGGAACTTCATGACCTAACTATGTTTATGACAACATTGTATAAGGATTGTTTCCTGTTCACTTAGCTCAGAACACATTCTAGATATGAGCAGCAGTTTTTGCCGACAGCCATTAATCCCTGTGAGCTGTGGCATGTAAATGCATGTTTTCCAGGGCAAGACAAACTTCCTATCCGGATACCTCTAGCAAGTTTTTGAAATTGCTAGTAGTTGTTCCAATGCTCAAAGCTCATCTCTGATGTCTTACTAAAATTTTAATACTCAGATTCAACTTCAGAAACACTTCCAATTATGATCAGATATACACCAGAGGGATTTTTAACCTCAGAGGTGGTGGTTTTCATTTCTTCTCAGTGTCCTACCTCTGCTGCCATGAAAATTTACTAAAGTCAGGGTCCACTGTAAGTTTTTTCTCTGTAAGTCCTCCTTATCTGGGGATGTCTTATCTTGGTATAGTAGTCAGGACTTTAAGGCATATGCGGTTGAGAAGTATGATCAAGACTTTATGAATAACACTGTGAGGGTACTTTCTGCATGCAATGTGATATTTCCTTTGCCCTCCTCAAGGGTATGTATATTAGAAAGTAACTGAACTCCTCTTCCTGTTCAATGAAATGGCTCATGTTTACTACATGTAGTTTATACTGAGTTTTGGAGACCTGACTGGGTCACAATGCACAAGGAACTTGAGGGCATTTTGGATGTGAAAGCAGGAACATGGTTGAGGTAGGCTAGCAGGGTCTGTTCTGTCTGGAAAATAGCTGATTCTACTTTTGTTATATTGACAAATACTGCTTTTGCCCTGGCTCAACTTGTCATCACTGGTATAATGCAGACTTCCTACTTTCTTTCGTCTTGTCTTCTCTCTGACTTGGGGTTTGCTATTTGAGTGGGGGAAATGGTTCTCTGTCTTTTCCATGTATTTGTTTCTGAGGGCAGCCCAGGGCCTGCACAGAGCGGCAGGTGTGAATTGACAGAGCTTGCAGTAAAACAGCAGGAGGATACATCAGAGCAGAAGGGGTTGAATTCTTCAGGGCCAGACTTTCTAAACTATTCAGCATGAAACAAAGTTTCCATTGCTCTGTTTGCGTGGGGAAGGGGGCTGGGTGGCAGGAGGATGTGGGCTTTTTTGTTTGGATAGTTTGGGGGATTTTTGTGTTTGTTTGTTTCTTGTTTTTTAATTTTTTGTAGTGACTCTAAGTTTCCTTTTATATTTGTTGTTGCTGTCCTGTACATCTTTTCAATTTGCGAACTGCTAACTACAGCAGGTAGTGAGACTATTTCAGGTCAAGGGGAGCTTCCTCTTTAGAAGACAGTTGGAAGGTGCCAGGGAGGATGAGCAATTTTGATGTTAGGTAACTATCTTTCTCTGTTTCAAATCTGGCTCAGGCTCTGAGAAAATAACAGCCATTTTACTTTGACAAGTACATAGCTTATTTTGGGTATTGTTTTGAAGAACTAGAATGTGATCTTGAAAAGTTTTTAAGGAAAACTTTAACATCAGAAAAATTCTCTTGCATGGCGTCCCAGTCTTTGGACAGGAGCTTCTGAAAGACTGGTTTCTAAGCTTTCTCCAAAACTTTCAGAAAACAATTTCCTACATATGAATTAGGTTTCTTATTCTTCCGTGCCTAATGTACATACACTCTGTGGATTTGTGAAGAGATCACTCAGATCAAATTTCAGATCTCCATCTGCCACTTTACCTGTCTGTATGGATTTCTTTCCTATTTTTTCACAATATGCCACTTAGCTATTAGAGTTGCTGGCAGTTCAAGCATGAATTTTCTTCATAACGGACCTGTGGAGAGTCATCATCTGAGTGTTTCTTTCACTGTTCAGATTCCAAGTAGAGGATTCTTTTGCTGCTCTTGTCTACCTTTCTGCTTCAGACAAAATTAACCTATAAGTTTCACTTATGTATTTACTGATCAGCAGTAGAGAGAAGCCTTGTAAAAACAGCACTAAATTGTTTAAGTAAGGTTAAGTTCAGACTACACGGAAACATCCTCCTACTTTGTGAACTAAATGGGGTACTCACTGGTGTCTGCTTGCTCCAGAGCTATGAAAAGGCTGAAATTTATCTTGACTAAACACAGATGAAAAATGTGTTTTCTGTCTGCTGCCATAGATGCTACCAATTTCAAGGGATCTTATTTCAGCTGTTTTTTGACATCATAGGATCTAATCCTGATTGCATACAGTTTATAAGATATGTTATGATGAACAGGAAACCATTTTTATCAGCTGGGCATGGATGCTGAAGGACCTTAAAAGGTGAGAATATCCAGCAAGGAACGTGATTTGAAGATATGAATACACATATATATGTTAGAAAAAAGACAGTAAAGGGAGAATCCCTGTCTCACAGACGAAGGATTTCTCAATTTGCTGGGGTCATCTCTGGACAAGAAGGAAGGATTTTCACTGTTTAAATTAAGGAAATTTAATGGTTATGAACAATGGTAATGAATAAGGCAATTCTAGAATAAACTCCTCAAAAAACCAGCAGTTAAAAAAACCCCAAAGAAAAGGATTCCCCTCCTGCCAAATCCCCAAACCCCAACAATCAAAAAATGCAACTGCCCTTCCCGCTAAAAAACAACAAACTAAACCAAACAAAACAACAACAATAAAGCCAAAAAATTCTATATATTTTTCTAGTATTAGTGTATAGTCAATCACAAAGTAAAAGTTCTAGGAATATCTCAACTCCTCCCACCATCAATCCCTTTGCCTCACTTCGCAAAAGAAATTATTCCCCAGTCATAAAGGTTAGTTCTAGATATGTCTAGAACCAGGTGTAGCCACTCAGCGTTAGGCCTTACTCACGCAGCAACTAAGCTCTTTGGCTCTATGTTGTGCATGCATTCCAACTTCACTGGAAATAAGTGTCTCTTATTGATGAGCGTTGAACAGTGATGGAGAGATAGCACTACACTGTTGCTCAAGCTGTTCCTGAAGTTTTGGAAGTATGCAATAACATTAAGTAGCTGGAGATTTCTCTCATTCTACACAGGTTGATACTATTCCTCTCTGGTTTCCTTCAGCTGGTTAGGTACACTACACTGAGACAAGATTTTTGCTTCCTTGAAAAGGTAGCATCACACACAGTATGATGTACTTCCTTCTCAGGGCTGATGCAGTACTTCTCTTCTGAAGTGCAAGTCTAATGTCATTTGAGGGTGCTTCCCTCCCTACTTCTTGTGTGGGGATCTCTGTCCCTGAGCAATCTTGGAGAGTCACTGTTGATCTTCTTTTCTCTTTCTCTTCCTGTCAGGAGAACATCCTACTGCTGATGAAGTACAGGCTTTTGCTGTATTATTTGGTTAATGTGATGGATGCCTCTTTCTCTGCCTTCTCGCTGTTTGGAGCTAAAATGTGGGATTGTAAACTAGGAGGTGATTAACCTTTCTTAATGGGACTCTGCTGCATGCAGGATCTCACCTACCGCATCTTCATTAGCCTTGACCAAAGCCTGCATTAACTCTGATTAGGTAATCGGTCATTTATAACACAGGACAAGGAGGGAACAAAGAGCTTATGAAAAAGTGTCAACTAGATTAAGGGCATTAAAATTTAATTTCTGTTATCCAAGAATTCTGAGAGGCAGTATTTAATGAAGCATGCAGATTGAAGCCTCCTATCGCCAGAGGACCATAGTCAAGGTGGTCATAGTCTGTGGAAGGAGATGTGTAGTAGTAATGGATATGGCCTCTGCATGTACTGTGCATGAAACAGTAAGTCAGTTTTGGGTTGTTTGTAGAAATTTAGGAGCTCTTGTAGTTGACCCAATGGGATAGAGTTTGCAACTGGAAACCACATACTCCGTCTTACATCAGTTAGCTGAAGATTTGAAATCCACTTTAGTACAGTGGTAAGTGTCCCCACCTGGTGTGTGGGAGACCCGGGTTCAATTCCCGCCAGGGAGACAGTGTTAAGAGTTGAACTCGATGATCCTTGTGGGTCCCTTCCAACTCGGAATATTCTGTGATTCTGTGATTTTCTGAAGAAGCAGTGAAGTTTGTGTTCTACAAAAGTACCTCATGTGTTTCCTCACTTTCTCAGGAATGTTCATGTCTAGATAACTTCTTCATGGTTGGTTGTTGACTGAGTATCCCAGAGAACATTTACTGAAGGTCTAGGCCTTTCCAGGCACTTTTACCTGAAGTTTGGAATATCTTTGCCTGCCCTGAAAATATAGACTATAGCAATGTCTTTCAAGAGGGAGTTTCTACATGAAATGCAGTCTTTGTGAAAAATTAACTTTTTTTGTTTTGTTTTGTTATGGTTTTGGAGGGAGGTGGAGTTTGATCTTAAAATAATGATAAAATGTTATATATGGCATTTTCCCAACAATAAATATGATGCAACCTTAACTAAGGAATGAAGCAGACAGGTTCAAGCCATGTAATTCTACGATACTTCTTAGAGTCCAATGAAAATGACTTTTCTGCCATGCTGTAACACTTTAGTCACATATGCATACTGGAAAGATCAAATGTTTACAACCACCTATGGGCCTACAAAAGACTTGACTGTGTCCTACTAATAAAAAGCAGAGACAAAGTGTAGTGGTAATACTCACAGCCATGCTGACGATCTTAAGCTCCATCCTTGTATTTTATGGAAAACCTGAATAAAAATAAACAAGGAGTGGGAAAAAATTGGTCTTTTGATAAAGGTAGTGTATTGTCAGAAGACCAAAAGTGCATTTTTCAATGACTGGTGATTAGGAGGGTTTTCTGGAATGTAGCAATGTGTTAAGAAGTTTTCCTGAACCCAGGAGCCCCTGGAATTTTTCAAGAGTTTTTTTTATGAGTTGTAAAGGAGATGACATCTGTCTGCAGTTGCCCCAGCTGTGGCTTAGATAATATAAGTATGTATTCAGCTCAGGCCTTCTTCCCAAGCTCCGTTTCTCCAGAGGTTCCTCCCTTAGAAGTTGTCTTGTTTCACCCTTCAGTGGAGTCTGTCCAGAATGATTCTCCATGTAGTTTTTCTGGGAGGTGAAGGTATTTCAGAACTGTACTTTAATATGATGATACTGCAATGAACGGATCTTACTGTGAAATGCAAAGAAGCAGAAGGCTGCAAGAGACTTCGAGAGTCTATGCCTCTAGTACTGTGCTTTGGTAGAGAACTGTATTTCATAATACCTTTCAGAAATACATGAAACTTTATCCTTCAATTAGAGCAGCTTTTTGCCCCTGCTCCCTGTAAAGGCTTTTTAAAAGCTTCATTGCTCTGCTGATTAGAAACCTTTGTCTGATTTCCAGTCTAAATTTATTCTTTGGCAGTTTATAACCATCTGTTCCTGTACCAGTATTGTCACAGAATCACAGAATCACAGAATACTATGAGTTGGAAGGGACCCACAAGGATCATCTAGTCCAACTCACCATCCTTTAGTTAAATAGTAATTTCCTCTCCTCAGCTGTTTCTGCCACTGGATATTCATACGTAGTAAATGTATCGCCTCTCAACATTTATTTAGATGGCATGAATAAGCCAAGCTTTTTAATAATTTTTTTATCAGATAGGCTTGTGTGTCCCCGGGTAGTTTTTCGCTGCATCTGTTTTAGTTATTTTTTCTTGACCAGTACATGCATTAGCATTTATGGATTCATGTTCAGAGAGCACAATCCTGATTTTTTCAAGAACTTTTTGTGGGTTTGTTTTTCTTTAACTGGTTATTGTGTGGAAGTATGACTCATCCAAATTATGCTACTGCTTTTCCTGGCAAGTTTTACCGTCTCTGATGCTTGGGAAGTAGGGGTAAATAATGACGGTATTGACTGTGCAGTGCTAGCACAAGACTTGTTTGTAAGCCTTGGAGTACATCTTTTACTCCCAGCATTTCCATGAGCAGCTACAGATCACTGCTGCTACCCTTTTCAGAGGTGCTTTGTGGTGCCTGGTAGGACTGTCAGAGTTGCTTCTTGATAAGCAAACCTCGATGACACTTGTCAGATTCAGTTACACTGTAGAGTTGCTCTTATGGGGATTACATAGGTGCCTGCCACACAGGGATATTCGAACTAGTCAGGCTCCCATTATGGTCAATGAAGAACAGAATCCTCCAGGACCTGAGTAATCTCATTCTGAAATAGATATCGTTTAAGCTTGTTACTGTCTGTTGCTTATGAACTAAACTTATGAACCCTTTTGTAAATAGGATGATGTATCCAGTTAGTTGATTAAACCCACTTTTGTACTGGTTTTTGTAGCCCATATTGGCAAAACGGAGGTAATAGCAGTTACATGTCTGTCAGATGTGTGGTAACGAAAAGCATAAAGGTCTACCAGGCCGTTTTGAAACTATACAAAAAAATAGAGAGTAAATTATATTCTGGTTGAATTATTGCCTGTGGGAAAAACTTGGTTTTGTCAGCTACTAAAAGATTATTCAGTCTCTCTGTTTTGGAAGCTGATGGCATGTCTTGAGGAAAAAGGGCAAAGAAAAGTAAAAGGCAGAATGTAACCCTGCAACAGCTCAAGGGGTTGGAGGGACTCCAGGGCTGATGTGGTCCTAAAGTGTGTGTTTTTTTGGCATGCTGCTGAAATAGATGTGTTTTTTTGGTTTTGTTTATGTTTTGTTTGATTGTTTTTTGGTTTTGTTTTGTTTTCTGTAGAACAAACAGCTACTTCTTTTTTCTTTAGAACCTATTTTTCTGTACATCTCTACAATGGATCAAGTAATTATCACTTCTCTTGGCATGTTTGGTGGCAAACCAAGACAGAACAAATTCATTATGTTAGGGGTTCCTGCCTCTTCTCTTAAAGGGCATGCAAAGAAAAAATCTGATGTATGGAGGGTATCTCAGAAGTTTGTTCTAATATTCAATTTATTCCTTGGATACAGGTTTGCAACATGAGCCAGGTCTTCCCAACTGCACATCAAGATGATTTTTTTATTTTTAAGGATCTGGGGAGATACAGACAAAAGATAACAAGCCAGAGTACAAGCTGAAGTGCCCTTATTTTGGCCCTATACCATTTCAGAAGAGCAGGCTAAGGTCACTGGTCAGCTACTTCATTTAAAAGAAGGGAAGTCTCTTAAAGGACTCTCATCTGTTGAGCACATAATGTGAGTGCTAATGAAAAGGAAGACTGATGAAGAATTGTCTAGTAGTTCATCAGTCTATTGCTCACTGGTATAAAAGAGGAGCATTTCAGGAGTGACATACAAAAATAAGCAACATATGGCGTGAGTGTTAATGGTTCCCAAGACTGTAAGTTTCTGAACAAGTAAGGAAAGCAAGAAGTGTTGGGAAGCATTGGACTGTTGAAGGAGAAGGGGGCTTAAGTGAGTGGGTATACTGCTTGTTTTCTTTGATTATTTCTCTCGTCTGCCCAAATGGAGTTCACATCAAGTGATAAGTATATCATGTTCGGAATGTAGACTTTTTTTCTGCCTAGTAGGGAAAATCTGCTGAATAACCAAACCCATAGAATAAGAAAAATAATGTGAATGCTATGAAGTATGTGGGATCTGAAGGCTTTTATGATGTTGTCCAATGCCAAAAAAGGCAGTGTGACCTCAATCTAAAGAACAGGGTGCCATTTCTTATATAGAATGTTTTTGAGATATTGAGAAGCTGTTTGCAGAATTAGACTGTATAGATGTATAACTCTTTATAAAATAATTCTAACATTTTTACACTTCATGATTGGTTTTTATGGACTGTGATAAATATGTACAAGAATACAAGAAAAAGGAAAAGACCTAACAATAAATCTTCACAAAAGTCAATAATCATGGGGGGGGGTTGATGTATAAGCTTTCCCACAGCATTGCTGAAATCCCAAAGCAGCAAAATGATCAGGTTTTGCCTGCAAAGTACCACCTTTATAGAGTTACTTTTGTTTACTGCTTGAATGTTAATAACTGTGTGACTTTCCTCTTACTGTTACATGAGATCTGGGATTCAAAATGGACAAGTTGTTTTTCTACCCAATTTGAATTAAAAGCTAAACACAGATGATTGTCACTGGTGAACAAAACAAGTCACAATGATTTATTTTTTAGTGCTATTGTCATAGTGTCTCTTGGTACAAAGAACGACTCATTTCAACTACAGTTATAGCATTGGCTTTTTCCCCTTAGCAATCTCTTTTGTGTTATTTTGTTGTTCTTGGAGGATTTAAATCTTACTGTTCACAGGTTCACAGAATATTCCGAGTTGGAAGGGACCCACGAGGATGATCTAGTCCAACTCCCAAGCAAATGCCCACACAGGGGTTGAACCCACAACCCTGGAGCCACGGGCACCACACTCTGTCCATCCGAGCCTCCCATCATCTAGGCCATGTCTCTGAGTTCCTCATCCAGTCTTTTCTTAAACACCTAGATGATCCTGTGGGTCTCTTCCAACTCAGAATAACCTGTGAACCTCCAGGGATGGTGACTCTACCACCATTCTGGGCAGACCATTCCACTGAGAGATCACTCTCTCTGTGAAAAAGCTCTTCCTAACATCCAGCCTAACCTCCCCTGGTGTAGCCTAAGGCCATGTCCTCTTGTTCTGGTGCTGGCAGCCTGAGAGAAGAGATTTACATCCACTCAACTGGAGCTATGTGACATTTTTGGCCTTTCTGTGCAAAGAGAGCTAGTAATCAGTATCTGGGTTCTGCTCTGGGACACCAGGCTGTTGTTCTGTGTGGTTTCTTTCTCATTGTGCAGTTTTCCCTGCTAAAGGAATGAGAGTCCCAAATCTCATTGAAGCCTAATTGAAGTGTGGGGTCATCACATGCACTCTAGGGCTTGACTCTTCCTCCCTCTGGAGCTCCCATTATCATTTACATCTGCATAAACACTAAAACTTACTAAAAATGGAGCAGATGTAGTCATATTCAGAAACATAAAATACAAGGAGTAAAGTGTTGGAAAGACTCCATGAATCTTTCAGTAATGTGTGATCACTGATACTTCTGTCTTCCAGCACCTTTCATTGCAAAGTCCTTTTGGACCAGCTACATACCAGGAAAATTCTCAACACCTTGGAGATAGACTGTGATGCATTTTCAACACTATGTATCACTGCAATTCAGATCATTTAAAGAAACAGATGATAGAAAATTCCACACCACGCTAAAAGCAGAAGAATTCATGTAGGCAAAATGTATTTGATCATGCTGGCATTTAATATACCCTCTCCTTTGTTGCCAGAAGTTCTGCAACTTTTTAGGAGACATGCTGTTGCATTATTAAGACATTTTTTAAAGCCTTTTCACTCTGAAATCCAATGAACTGATGTGGACAGTATACAAAAGTACACGAATATAAAACACTCAAAAGACTGATACAGTAATGGAGTGCTGGTTTGTCAATTAATGATTCAGTGGTATACCAGCATCACCTGGACCACTGGGGTTCATTTGGAGATCCTGGAAGGAATGCAGTTCATTGGAAGCATATACTTGCCCTCTAACAGCATTGGAAGTAGTTTATTGACTCTTATTTTTCAGCACCTCTGTTCAGAAGTTGTCTGATTTTTGGCAATGTCTTCATGAAATTAGATAGGAATCTTAGTGAAGTAGAGACCTTACTAAAACTCCTCAAGTAACATAATTAAAGCAAATTAATATATTAGTTAACATAAATGTAGCTATGTAGCTGTTTCTCAAAACCTAAAAAGTTTTCTCTCTTTGTACATTTGAGGCAAAAACCACCTTTCACTCCATGAAATTAATCTCCTAGCCTTTCTGAGCAGCTTCAATTACTATGTAGATTGAAGTCTTGTTTTTAAAATTTTGAAGTCTCATTGATTTCTGGTTTTAAATCCAGAAATTTCTCTTTTGACAAGGGGCTGCTGCACTTCTTTTCCAAATAATTTTTCTCAAGTTCCTAATGAAAATTAAGATTTTTATCCCTAACAGACACATAATTCACTCCTATATAAGCCATTGTCTAGATACTTAACTACTAGCTCTGTCCTGATTTGGATAAATTTGATTTGAACCTGTCTTCTTATTAAATCCACTGCTAAAAATCTTTGTAGTTGCTTCTAGTAGTTACTTTTTCTTTTTCTGGTTACCAATATATTAATATTGGTAATTTCCAGAGTTCTTTCCTTCAAGACTCTATCTTCTTTCCATAATCTATTGTGACACTGTAACTTAAACTTGTGCCAGAGGACTATATAGGCAAGTAGTAAAAGCAGTCTCTGCTGTAGAGATGCTAACATCTCCTGAACTGCTGAGTGTGGTCAGTTAGTCCAGGGAGGTTGTCCTTCCCCTGTATACGGCGCTGGTCNATTCTGTGAATCTGTGAATTCTTTTCGACTGTTGAGCTTCTGTAGGATCTGACAGTACCAGGAGGCCCTCTGAGGTAACTGGCCAGAGCTTCATATGGACTGGAGAGGTGATTTACTTGTAACAGACCGAGGAAGAAGATTCGTACAGTGGCAGTCATCCCAAAGTGAACAGAAGGGCATTGATAGGGCTGTAGAACTGTGATGGGATGCTGGGAATGAAAAATATGGGGATATGCAGGGAGGCAAAATGTAAAGTATGATTTTTCGGGGGAAGAGGGAAAGATTTCTGAAGATCTAAAATCTGAGTGACAACACCAATCATGCAAAGCACTTGGTTATGCTTTATAAAGGAGTTAAAATAAGGGGTGGATAAGGACGTATAAATTGGCAGCAGATTGTGGTTTATGGTAATGACAGTCCCAGAGAAATGTCTTTTTCTTGGTGACATTGAACTAAATTGCATTACTCAAGATATGTACTAAGGATGGATAATGAGATGTGTGCATGGGAAAGAAGAGACTGCTGCGTTTATGATGGTATGAAGTGACTGAGATGAGTGTATTTGTGTGCCTGCACATGCACTCTCTGTGCCTCATGAACGGGTGAAGAGGAGGAAGGAGGATGGCACAGCAGGGCAGACTGAAAGATTTCTGTTTGGAAGCCCTATAGGTGAACTGTTAGAAGAAAGCGACTTAGGTCATAAATATTGACCTAAACTTTTTCCCAAACCGAAATTAGACTTTAAATATCTACAGTTTTGCCTTTAGTTGAACCAAGAGAAATGCTTATTATGTTATATTGATGTTTTGTAGTTCAAACTACAATTGCATGTGGAAAATGCTGGGAAAGATGTTTTTGTGAGGCTGATGACTGGAAAATCCTGTGTAAAGTTTATAGCCTGAATGTCCAGACTGAGGCAGATTGACTGTATCAGAACTGAACCACTGCTCCTACCATCACTGCTCCAAAGTCTTGTGTGTCTGAAATAAAGACATTGCTACTGCTTGGAAAGCACCCATATCTCTGCTCTCCTCAGTATGCCAGGGTAAGAAAACATGTACTAGACATTTTAGAATATATCCATTGTTCATTATTCATTGATCCTGGCTCTGCAAGGATCAAGGGTTGCCTGATGTCTTGCTTACTCTAGAAGAAATTTCAGGGACAATGGACCTCTTGCACTGAACTTGACACTACACATCTTTGCACCTTATTGCTATAAGTGAATGCTTTTAATGTACTGTTGAACAAAATCCTGTATTTCGCTTTTGGATGGAAAGCATTTGAACACAGTCTTTATACTACCTTCTAAAGGAGCTTTTGGATAATTTGTGATTTAGAAATCTCACATAAAGTAGATAATAGGATGCTCAGATTATGAAATCTTTGTTCACGTACAATCGAACTAGTTACCAGTGGAACAGCACAGATGCTGTGCTGGGGAATGGGCCAGGGCTACAGTTTCCCTCGTGTAAACTCTCTTTGTCTACTGAGAGAAATGCAAAACAGTAGGTGTGGACATGTAGCCATTTCCAGTGACTGACCTGCCATGATGAAGCTTCCTCTTAAGTTTCACCCGTGGAATGGAGAATGGTGCAGCAGTGCTGTTGTTCATGCCACTGCTCACTGAAAAGGACGAGAGGAGCAGTAGAGGCCAAGAGCTTTGCAGCTGTGATATTTGCTAATCAAATAAACCAGTGCAATGGTGGATACCTTTAGCTAGAGTAGAGAGGAAAAGAGTTAGTGTGTATCTAAAATGATGGCTGTTGTCATGTCAATTGCTTTATGCAAAACGACTCCACTAGGCTGGACCAGCTGGCCAGCTGTGTACTGTGCCAGGCAAGGATTCTTGCTGTAGCCATTTAAATGCCTGCTCAACCTTTCATTTACTATCCTTTTGACTATGTAAAAGGAAAACGGATGCCTGTGACATCCTCAAGGGTGTTCAAAAGATCTTGGAAGAAATTCCAAGCAGCCAAAATGAAAAAGGAGAGTGATGCACTCCATCTTTCACTGCTCCTCTGAATTTTTAAAATATCTCAGTCATTTTCCTCTTTGCACTGTACTGCAGGTAACTGTCCACTCTTGAAACAGGTATGGTTTGAGGTTTGGGTTGTGTTTTGGTTTGATTTTAATTTGATTTTTTTTTTTAAAAATTTTGTTCTTGGGATTTTAAAATGGTAGTGGCTTCAAGTAAAGTGGTCAGTGGAATAACTGTGCTCCTGATTTTAACTGAGCGTCTTACTTTGGATTTCTAAGCGTTTGAAAAGCCTCTGAATACATGGAAGAGACTTGCTGGTGCTTAGGCGCATGACTACCTTTTAGGGTTGTGGCCTTTGGTTATTCCTTCCCATTGCTGTGCCTTCTTTTCCCAAAAGCAATGAGGAGCTTCACCTTGAAAAACATGTCATCTTACAGCTGACTTATTCCTGAGAGCAAGGGAGTCTTTGCCAATGCTGTCTGGAGTAAATTCAGTCAGGCTGATAGGCGATGAAGGGATGGAGGATTTATAAGTTATTTGAGTTCCCATACATCACCATCTGTGTCGCTTGCTTATGATGGCCCTGCCAGAAGATAAAGATGTGCAGGAGGCTCAGTACAGGCCATAGTGACAGGCAGGGACAAATGTCTCTGCTGGGTAAATTGATTTGAATGGTTCTAGTGAAATATCACGCTGGACTGAAAATATGATTGTATTTAATTATCCCATTTCCTTTGTATCCTGGTGGAATTCCAAATGCAGGAAAAGTTAATTAAAGTAATGTGTGTATGTATTTTGTCTAGAATAGCAGGCATGGATTTTCTAGACATCTCTGTATGCCAATCTTTTACCCATATCTTATTTATCTAAATACAGTCTTGTACTATTTCTAATGTGGTGAAATTGCCATGAGGCTGATAAATATCAGTTGTAATTTATAGGGTGTTTATTCAGGTAATGGTGTACAGAATACTTTTTACAGCCCCTAGAGTCTAAGCAGGTAGACACCTAGAGGCATAAAAATGCATTATGAAAAGACAGAAAACAGAATATTTTTTTTTATTTTCTGCGGGTAAAATTTAATGGACATAAAACTTAATATGGTGTTGAGAATGTGTTGGTGGGGTTTTTTCTTTCTTTTTTTTCCTTTGTGCAATGAACGCAGAGCTTGAGGAAAAGTGGTTGCATGAGGATTGTTTAATTACATTTTTCTGAAGCAGAATACCTTGTTTTCTTTTTAATGTTGCCATTGTGTCCCTAGTGAGTCTGAGGCATCTTTTCCACCACTTCTATGAGGCATCTGACAGAGACGGGCTGAGAATGGGGGCTGCACAGAAGGGCAACCTGCTGTCTCTGCAAGCTGTACCTGCAGAGTGGTGGGCACCCAGCTGCTCCTGAAGGCTCTCACCCCTTTTAGATGCACTGTGGGGCCCATCAGATCTTTTGATCAGTTTGCAGCTTTAAAGAAATTAAGCACTTCCATGCGAGCTCTACCTCCTACATATCGCTACCTCCTATGTTAAGAGAACATCTCTGTACATCTTTGTAGCAGAGAGTTGTGGGCTACAGCCGTCCTTGGGCTCGAGATATGCATTGAGTCAGTGCTCTCCAAGGCACCAGGATTAAAGCTGTTCGTAGTTCTTCTGCAAGTGCAATTGGAGGAACTTTCTTTTATGTGTGTATAAATTTCTAATGCTGCTTGGAAATTGCTGTTATAACTCTCATCATTGTGATCAGGGAAGCTGAGGTGTAGAACAGGGAGCGAGCGACACTTGGCTAAATCCCCTTGCTATGTAACTGAGAGACAGACCAGAAACACAAGATAGGTTCATCTCTCTTTTCACCAAGGTATAGATTACTCATGTTCTTCCTGATAATAATTCTTTGTTGCTGCATCCAGCTTTTTAGTAATGACATGATGTTAGAAAGCATTGGTAGCTGGCAAATAATTTTCAACTTTTGAGACCAATCTCTTATATCAGCTTTTTACTTCACATAGCTTTCCCATCTACTTCTTCCTGTAGATGAGTGAAAGGATTGGAATGACTGTTCTTTTCTGGTGCAGCTGATTCCTCAGCAGCCTTAAATTGCAGGCTTCTCCTGCAGTGTGAGCATTGAGATGACTTCTAAGACACTGCCAGGAAAGCCTGGAGCATGCAGATATGAGAACAATATAGCAAGAATTTGCTAGAGCTCAGACTGCAAATTGTGTGGTCTTCCTTCTAATCTGTCATTTCCCATCAGTACAATTATACAGAAGATTATCCCTAATGGAACTGAGAATGCAGAGGGCTTTGACCACTCAGCCATGGATAACTGGGGAAAATACTAGTCAAAGGCTCAGTCTCCTCTAGCCAGCAGTGGTGACAGGTGGCATGACTCTGTGGCAGTGTTGTGGCATGGTGGAGACACAATGTCAATTAACCATGTTTCATTGCTTAAAATTTTCTCAAAGCACAAAAATAACAAAATAAAACCACAGTACTTGCTATATGTGAACAGTAATATGTATCTAGGGTAGGCATTACATATTGCCAAAATTGCTGGTCCAGCATATACTATATGTTAACACATAGTAGAGAGTTTTCTGAACTGGCACTTGGATCTGAGACTTCATTCTACAGTCCAGATCTATCACTGTCCCAAGTACAGGAGTCTCAGATTTTATGTAGTCTCTTTTCTTCTAAAGATATTCATTTTAGACCTCTGAACTATAATTTGAAGGCTTCTACTGGATGAAATTTTCTCATTTCTTTCCCAGTATAAAGAATCTACATGCAGGCCAGCAATTGACCAGATCATCCTGCAACTAGTTGTTTACATCGTTTGTTCAAAAGCAGTTAGTGCGAAGGTTCATTGTCTGACTATAAACTGATCTAATTACATAAATACAAATTTCAGAGTTTTGATAAGCTTTTGGATTGGATGTGCAGTATAATGTAATGTCAGAATAAAGGTTTTTGTGTGTGAATACTGTAATTAAAGTATTGTCTTCAACCCTAGAAGTGGCTGCACTTTATCCATTGCAACTCTACCTCATGGAGAGACCTGATTGCTGATATTTCCAACTACATTTTAATATCCTTTGAAAAAAGCAGAAATAATGCAAAGCATCTATTCATAATAACAAGGATATTATGGTGACAAGTGTTCACTTTAAGCAAAAATATTCACATTTGTTGAGAAAGGAGTACTTCTGCTGCAGAGCTTGGACTAAATAGTGTAGGGCCTTTTTATTAACACTATAATCAATGGCTCATGTCAGAGTCCAGATTTCCTCATTACTTTGGAAAATGTTCATTAGGTTTTTAGGAATGTGTGGCCACAAACAACGGACATTGGTGTTTCATAACTAATAAACTTATAAAGTGAATCTGATCTGTGCTGTTTCTTCTGCGAAGGTGTGATGAGGTTCAGTTCATCAGCCAATCAGTTTGTTGTCTCTTCATCACAGAACTGGTGGGGTTTTGAGTGGCTTGGGTTGGAAGGAATCTTAAAGATCGTCTGGTTCCAACCTCCATGTTTTCCACATGTAGGGCTGTTTTTTCAGTAACGTGGAAGAAAATGCCTGTGTTTTTGCTTTAGGATGTGGTGTTCCTGAAGGGTCAGTGTTGGAGCTGATATTACTTAATGAGCTCACTAATAAGTGAGGTGATAGGATAGAATAATTCCTCTCCTCTAGGTAATACTAGATGCTGGAATCAATTGATATGCTAAATGTCAGGGCTGCAATTCAAAGAGTCTCTCATGACCTGGAGAAATGAATTGCTCTAAAAGCATTAGCCATCCTAAACACTGTGTGGTTAGGGATGAACTTGCAATCTTGTTACCAACTGAGAATGAGGAAGCAATAGAGAGGCTAAAACATTCATTGTGTTCTCTGCAGGTCCAGAGTAACTTTGCTGGAGTACAGTGTTTTCCACGGGTTGTCCTTGTTCCCATTGCCTGCCTAGCATCAAATGACAAATATGAAGCTACCACCATAAGCAACACCAAATCCTAGCTACAGCACCTCGCTTTTTACGTCTACACAGATGTCTTTTTGAGGCTTCAAATAATAAAATTTGGAACAGTCAAACCAAGAAAATCACACGTGGGTTTTGTTTCCCCACCAGAGGCAGCACAGAAAGTGGAATAAGTTTGATGATCTCTAAGGGTTACATGGAAGTGCTGTGTATTGTCAAAAAGCCAGTTTTTAATTTTTCAGGCAGTAGAAGGCAGCTTCTCCCTTCAACCTACATTTAAGATTAGGGGATAATGACAGTGAGGTAGAATAAAACAAGGTTATATTTGAAGGAGGTCGTGCAATGTGTCCTCTGAATGAGGCTGCCTCAAATTTGAAGGCAAGATACACCCACATGAACTTTGTAGAAATTTAAAGCTCTCCATATGCAGAGAAAACATCTCACAGATAGTTTTACAGAGGACAGTCTTTGCACCTTTTTTATTTTTTCTGTCTTTAACAAAGAAGCGTTTTCATTAGATGCACTAACATTAGATTGCCTCTGTTTCTGTCACTTTATTTAGCTGTTAGTTTCATCGCGTCCGGGCACACAGAGACTAGCACATGACTGACATATGAGTAATGTGTATGTAAATTAAGCTGCAAACTTGGAAGTCTGATTTTGCAAGTGTGGTGAAACTTGTTCAGTTCGTTAAGCATCTATAGTACAGTTTATTAATATTATTTAATGGGAGATGTCTTTCAATTATGACATGCACCAATAGAATCAGGGCTAGGTGAATATGTGAACTGAAGCTATATACAGCAAAAATCTTCTGAGCAACTAGCTATATATTTCTAGGTTTAAAAAATATTAATCAAGTTTATCAGGAACTGTGTCTCCTAAGCAGAGTTTCTACATTTCAGTAACTGTCTGCATCTTACCCATGGCTTACCATTCATGCCACTCTGATTATAAAGTCTCTATTCAGAGGAGTAGGGATAACAGATCGACAGGACAATGTTAGGAAATATTCAGCATTTCATTGCTGAGTATGGTTGGATTTTTTTATTGTTAGGAAACTGGAATCATGAAATGTATGTGGGCTGGATCTCCTCTTTCTGTGGAGGGCTCCTGAAGCACCTGTGGCTCTAGAACCCCACCACCTTCTTCAGGACCTGGAGATGAAAGACTTAGAAACAAACTTCTGTCTTTTCAAGTGCAAAAGTTTTGTGGAAGCTTCTTTGTTGCTACTTTTAATTTCCATTTTCTCTGTAGGCAGAGCTTTCTCCTTTCTCTGATTGCTCATCTTGTCAATCAGGGTCTCTTATTGCTTCCTATTATGACTTTGTAACACTTCTATAACCTCAAGGGGGAAGATGGTTTTCTCTCTGAAGTCCCTCTGTTTTTTCACAGCCCAGGACCTTATCATCTGAGCTGCTTTTGTTCCTCCTATTACACAGCAGGAGAGAGAAGGCTGGGACAACTGCAGCCCTACCATTGGTGCTGTAGAACAGGGGATTTAGGGAAGAGAAATTTCTGACACCCTCACTGGTGGTAAGAGAAACATATGCTTCCACTCATGCAAGGCAATGCAGAATGAATACCTTGAGGCAACAGCAATTCTCATCTGTTTCAGGTGAATGGAGATATGCGGCTTGAAACCATATTTGTTCAGGTGTTAGTGGCCTCCTGCCTGTACAGACTCCACCAGAATTGTAATTACTGTATAGCCGAAAAGTCATTAAATTTTTTTCACCTAAGCAATAAAAGCCAGTGTGAGATAGAGGACAAGGTGCTTTGGGGGAAAAAAACCCCCAACAAACAAACAAAGAAGAAACCAAATGACAAAGCAGATTTTTCCTGACGTTTAATCACGTCTTCTGGGAAATCATAGGAGGGGGGTTGTCTCAGGACCCAATAAGTGAGAGTGAGTGTCTGACTTGGTGAATAGCAAGTCACTTCTGGCTGGTCCAGAGGGAAAGTGTGTTACCACGGCTGAGTTGCTCAATATCCGTACTCTCAAATTTCTGTTCAGTTGAATCCCTAGTTTTGTCCACCTGCTTCATTGCTAGTGATGATATTGTTTTACAGGTCCTGGCATAAGATGTGGAAGATCTGGACTTTCTCAAGCCTTTTCTTCTACAAGTAAAGATGAAAATTAAATACATACTTGACTGAGATTTGCTCAGGGCTCTCAATATTAAACTAGAAATTGTCCTGGACCCAGCAAGACAAATTCCAGCAAGACTAATTTTTTTCTCTTAATTCACTTGTTATAAATGCAAAAGTGCTGTTTGTTTGTCCTTAGGGGAATATATCCCTGATCAGTAAAATTGTATGAGAGGAGACTTAGATACTTTAACCTGCTATTTCAAGAGGTTTGTTTCCATCCTCATATTCAGAAGAGACTTTAAAGCGAGAATAAAATGCTGCCACAGCATTTGGTGTGGTAGTGTGGAAGTTGTAATACAGCAGTAGACAAAGGGTCTTCGAAGGGCGCTTCTGCTGAGAACCTTTGAAGGGAGAGAAATCCCTCAGTAGTTCCAAGACAGATGACTATGTACATGCTTTTCTCTGTGTGACTATCCATACAGACACTTGCAGAGTGGCTGAGTCAAATAGAACTGGTTTGAGGCTCCAAAAGGGCATTCAGAGTTAGGTCTGGTACCACAGCTGTTTTGCAAATGCTCCTACAGTGTGTGCGGCCCCAGGTTAGTATTGTCTGTAGGCTTTTCATTTTAGTTCTGTACATGGTACACCCAGTGCAGATGTGAGTGCTAAGATAAATGGCTATTTGTTTCATTTTACCAGAGCTAATCCATCATGGTGCATGTAGCAATTGGATTTTTGCACTCCAAAAAGCTTTTACTTCCAGAGATTAAATAAATAAATAAATGGATAGATAGATAGCTATAAGGATCTCACTTTTTAAATCTTGCTTTTCCTTCTCCTTGTTCTTTTCCTTCTCCTTGTCTGCTGTGTAATAAATGTTTGTTTACTATGGTAAATACCCATAATTTGAAAATAGCTTTATTAACCCCTTAGCCCACTGCAGACATGAAGTTAATGGTAGCAGCATTGTTCTGGCATGCCAGAACATAAAATCAAGGTTTCTGTTTCGTCTCTTGATTAATTGCAAAGAATTGTTTTCATTCCTGTGGATTAGCAAAGACATTTCTTATAGATGGAAATGCACAACCTTTGCTAGGTTCTATTAATTCCTTTATGTTGGAATTAATTTTTTTTCTCTGTTTTTGATGTTTCTGCAAAATAGATAAATTTATGATTAATACTTCATTGTCTGAGGTTCTCTCTGTTGTCATGAATAATTTAATGAATTTACCCACTCTAGTTCCTTTATAACATTCTGCTAGTATTTCCAGAAATGTTTGGTTAATTTTCATTTATTCTGAATGTAAAGATTTATCTAAAAAAATATACTTGATAGTCTGTGGCTAATTTGTTTCCTTTGATTCCAGAGATGGCACACTGACTCACTTGTCTACAGTGTGTGCTTCTGTAGAAGATCAAATCATTTTGTACTCTTTCCTATGTGATTGTTAGTTAAGTGGGTTTGTATTTTTACAGTGAAGTCCAACACTTCAGTTCCACTTTATATTCTATAAAAAAACTCCCGAGGGTTACTTTTTCAAAATTAAAAATGATTTATGGAGAGAACAGAAAGAATGCCTCATTTTTTGTCAATGCATCATGGTACCTGTACATATAAACCATTGTAAAGGTTGAAGGTGGGTTAAGACATCGGAGCACAAGCCCTTTCTGTTTAGAAGAGCTGGGAGAGAGCACACCACTACATTTCAAAGTCCATTTTGAAGTCCATTTAAAAGTAATACATATATTCATTTTCTGTCAGTCCTCTTGCTCTCTCCCAAGCAGTCTGTAGAATGAGACAGATTACATTCAAAATGCTAAGTCACAGTAGGCAGTATAAGCATCACAAGGTAAGGTATGTTACCACAGGTTAAAGAATAGTAAGAAGTAGAAGAAAAGTGATCTCAGCTCACTTGTACCAGAAGGGAGGAAAATGGAAAAAACCCCCACAACACAGCAGAAATGACACGCTTTCCTGCTTTCTAGAGAACCTGCCCATAATTTAAGATTGCTTTGGTTGCTTGAAGCTTTGCTGCCTTCCTTCCTATCCAGTTAATTATTCATGTGCTTGATACCAGCAGGCGAGGTTGGTGTTTTGTCCCTTTAGGTGTAAATAGAGCAGTCAGGGTTTGTAATGTTGTCATAAAAATGCACTCCTTTCTTTTATTTTTTTTTCTGTCCCTCTTTCTTACTCTTGTTTTTGCTGGCCTCTTTTTTTTTTTCTCTTCTGTTTTCTGTGGTCTGCTGACCACTCTCAGTGTACCAGTCCTGCCTTTCTAATTTTTTTTCCTGTTATTTTAAGCTGTCAATCTCTTTGTGTGTGTGCATGTGCTGTTGCCAGTTTTAGAACCCAGATAAAGAAAACTTCTGGACTCCAAGTTTTAGGAATTCATGCAGGGAAAATTTGTCTTGCCATAATAGCAAGTGATGATGCTAATTCTGAAATGAGGAAGCTTAAATTGCAGCCTTGAAGGTGATCATTTGTATGCAATGTATTTGAACAGAAGTATAGTTAAGAAAGAGGTGACAGCACAGGTGAATTTTCATGTGCCTTGCCTTTATGTGTTGTGGTACACAACGAGAAAACATTTCATTCATATTCAGTCAGCCAACGATTTTTTTAGGGCTTGGGGTTTTTGTAATTGTGAGGCTTTTTCTTCTCGTGTGGATTCTGGGTCAAGATAGGAATTAAATTTGTCTTCTTTTCTTTAATCAACTACCTTGTTTGCATTAGGTCACTAAACAAACAGACTTACTAGATCACCTTTTTTGTTAAATTGGTGTGCCAGTAATTTTTTTCCTGCAAATCTGCTAACACATACATGTGTACAAATGCATTTCTATGGCAGCTGAAGTTCTCTTAGTGCAATTGTTTTCCTGTGTATGTCAGAGCTCTTCATATATTTTGCAGAATTTATTCAGTACATCACAGTACATATTTTGGGGACTGTTTGAAATGACCTGTGCACTGGAGTGTAGCAAGTGAATCATCAAGGAACAAGATTCTCCATAACCAGCAGTGGCAAGCATAAACACTTAAAATAATCTATAAACACTTAAGATAATTTTGGCTAGACAATCTCTGCATCTTCTTAAAGCAACTGCTGTTGGGCTTCTCTTTGTGGTTATTTCAACACTATTGTTATTTATGTAATAATGTAGTTTGAAAAACTTGCAAAGAGATGATATTTATCAATACTCGTAGGACTCTAAGCCAGTCAAGGCAGGAATTGTTTGATGGATGGGGAGCACACATGTTATAATAGATGGCCCTTTATAGTTTTGTTCTCTGAGTAGAAGTAGAGCCTGTCCAGCCCAATGTCTGATTCCTTATTATATGTTAGTGTGGTAGGGTCTTTGAGAGAATTTCCATCATAAGAGGGCATTAATTTTAATTCATGTGGAAAAGACTTGTTGACCCTGTTGACAAGGAGGAGGAAGAGTCGACATCTTGACAGGAGAATTTGGGGGTCTCAGCCTTTCACATTGCTTTCTCCTTTCCCTAGCTGGGAGAACTGATCAACGCCAGTCTCAGCACTGAGGGACTATAGCACTCTGCCTATAGCCTATGCAGCTCCAGCAGTGTGGAAAAGTCTCTTTTACAGGCAGTGTGAGCATCAGCTTCCTATACCAAGTTCATAGCTGAAGAAAACAACGAGGTGCTCAATGTAAGAATTGTACAGGTAGAGCCATTGAAAGGACCTACAGTGAGGAAACAGCTTCAATGGGTTTTTCTTCAATAGCGGTGTGAACCAATTTCCATGTACAAAATCCTCCTTTTATCAAAGATGGCATTTAAGCAAAAAAAGGTGTTTTATTCTGATGTTTGTTGTTTTTTCTCTGTATCTCTGTATACTGTGCTGAACACCAGACTGCTGCTCCTTTCTGTCTGTTCAGACAGCATTATAGCATCCTGGAGGGAGAGGCATTATTCATATTACTCTGATTTTTCACATATGAGAAATGACAGGCCTTGTCATGTCCAGAGAGCAGCAGCGGGCAAGGGTCTGCTGGTGAACATTAGCTCATTTATTCCTCCTGACAGCCTACCAGTGCTGCCAGGAGCTAGCAAAGGTAAATGGATATGACAGTAATACCTCTTTCTAGTGACACAGCTAGATCATACAGTCAGAAATCCCCTCTGTGCAGTGTTGGTCAGGGTCAGCTTTTTGGTGAGGGACCTCTGTAGAATACTGACTATGCTTTGTTGACAGGTATCAACTTTTTGGTAGTGTCTGTGTTGCTACATACATTTTTGAGGTGGAGAATGAAGTGTAGTCTCCTTGGAATTGAAGAGAAGAATGGCTGCTCTCAAAAGCAGAATGGGAGTGGGCCACATTGAATACAGTGCATTGTAGGTCCTCATAGAATCATTAATGTTGGAAAAGGCCTCCAAGATCATGGAGTCCAACCTTTGACCAAACACCACCACATAAACTAAACCATAGCACTAAGTGACACATCCAGTTTTTTCTTGAGCACTTCTAGGGATGACAACTCCAGCACTTCCCTAGGAAGTCCATTCCAATGCCTGATCACCCGTTCTATGAAGAAGTTCCTCCTGATATCCAGCCTGAACCTCCCCTGGTGCAGCTTAAGGCCATTTCCTCTTGTCTTCTTGTTAGTTACCTGTGAATACAGACCAACCCCCATCTGTGAAGTTCTGGTTTTATTTTCCATAGGGATGTGCTGTACATATATTGTTTTTTATGGTTTATTAGGTTAGCAGCATTAGCATCAGTATCATGGCTAAGCATCAAATTCTCCGTATGTTTGTTTATATTGCCTTTACAACTGCTTTGCAGTCTTTCACAACCAGACCTAGCTATAACTTAGCCTGCATTGTCACACCCCTTTCTGGGACACTGAGCAATTCCTGTAAGAAAAATAGTGAGACTGTCTTTTTTTGTTTCTTCGTCCTTTCCTTGGTCCCTTAACATGATAAATTGTAGCTTTGTCATTTAGCCAGGCTTTTCTGGAACTCTGTCTTCCCTCCAGTTTTATTCAGGAACTGCTTTGCCAATCAGAGCTTCCTGTAAAGCAAGCAGCTTTGTTGGAAATATTAGCACCATTGAGCCCACACTGCTGCAAAGGCCCTTAGGCCTTGTGTCTGTAATGTGCTTTGTGCTTGTCTACAGTTCCGATCGCTTTTAGGGAGGCACCCCTTTCTCCAAACTGGAGAGACATGGATTTGGTGTATGGACCACATGGTGGATAAGGAATTTGCTGGATGGTAGCACTCAAAGAGTTGTTGTCAACAGCTCCATGTCTGGGTGGTGACCAATGGCAAGTGGCGTTCCTCAGGGTTGGTAGTGGGACCAGGCCTGTTTAACGTCTTTGTTGGTGCCATGGACAGTGCTCCCCCAGCCAGTTTACCAATAACAGTGAGCTGTGTCGTGTGGTCTACACACTGGAGGGAAGGGATGTCATCCAGAAGTACCTTTGCAGGCTTGAGAGATGGACCTGTGTCTGAGCCTCATGAAGTTCAACAAGGCCAAGTGCAAGGTCCTGCACCTGGTTTGATGTCTCAGACATGAATAGAGGCTGGGCAGAGAATGGACTGCGAGCAGTGCTAAAAAAGACAACGGACTCAACATAACCCAACAATGTGCGTTTGCAGCCCGGAAAGCCATCTGTATCCTGGGCTGCATCAAAAGAAGCATAGTCAGCAGGTTTCATCTAAAAAGGTCCTCCTGTAAAAGTCAGTGATGTTTAGCTGTGACATTAGCTGTCTCACCATATTTCTCAGGATTTGTCTTCTACTGTACCAGGAAATGAAAGTATGGTTGTGCATGCTGGTGTTGACTGTCAAAGCTTTACTGAGCTAGAGCAAGCATCTCAGATCCTTCATTCGGTATAGAGCAACTTTAACATGAAATTTCTGACTTCAGTCTCTTTAGTAAGACTTCTGGGGGCAAATGTTGAACTTTCAGAGGGCAGAAGGGTCAGAAAGGCATGTCACTGTTCTACATTTTTATTGATGATATGGACGAGGGAATTGAGTCCATCATTAGCAAGTTTGCAGATGATACCAAGCTAGGGGCAAATGTTGAATGGCCAGAGGGTAGGAGGGCCCTACAGAGGGACCTTGATAGACTAGAGAAATGGGCAGACTTCAATAATATGAGATTTAACAAGTCTAAGTGCCGGGTTCTTAATTTTGGACATAACAACCCNGTGGTGCCCATGGCTCCAGGGTTGTGGGTTCGATTCCTGGGAGGACATTTGCTTGGGATTTGGACTAGATGATCCTTGTGGGTCCCTTCCAAGACAAAATAGCCTGTCAACCTGTGAACTTCCTTTGGTATGTAGCTGACTTTTGATAAACATTGTTTTACTTATGTAACCTGATAGGAGGGGTCTGATTTCTTCTGTTTTAGAGAATTCCGTATCATGATATGGGAAATGGCTCACAGTCACTGCTGGGGAAGGTAACTGTTTTATATACTCTTTGAACAATACTTTCTCATTCTTTAGAGCTTTTGGTGTGGTGGCATGCTGAAAACACCTAACTTTTTATGTTAGTTTCTTTTCTCTTTGTTTTCCTTGCTTCTGAATTGGATCAGAGCTTCTTGCCTGTGAATGATAGGGCCTTATGACTCATGGCCTGGGTTTGGGTTGTCTGGGGGTTTTTTTGTGGTTTGCTTTGGGAACAGGATAAAGTGAACTATTATTGTAGGTAATCAAGTCCTGGGTAACTTAGATAGTACAATAAAGAGACTGGGAGGAACCCCCTCCATCAAATACTGTTGACTCTTGTCACCTTTTTAAAGTTGGGTATTGTTTTATATTTTGCTGCAGAAGGTGGACTGATTTTCATATTTGGTAAACTACTATCTGAGTAAATTACAGCCCAAGTGATGATTATTTAATTAGATCTGTACTGTATGAAATACGTTGCTGCTTAGATGGGTTAATGCTGAGTAGTCTATAAATTGGTAATTTGGTTGTCAGCTTCCATAGTGCTTTGGACAGTAACAAAACATGAATTCCTGTGGATTCCTTTGGATTGGATTGTATAAGTTTTAAGTCTTCTATACTTTTACACTTTTTATTTTTATTCAGAAAAAAAGGTAGACTGGGTGAAATTAAAAATGCAGGACTAATTTTGATACTGCGGTGACAATTAACTGCATCCCTCAAAGTCAGCAGCCTCATCCTTGCCACTGACATGTTCAGTAATGTTATACTGCCAAGAATTTAATCAGGTGATATCCTTTTCTGCAAACTTTTAAAAAGTTATATGTATAGAAGCTGAACTGCTTTAATGTCATACTGTGTTTTCCTTCCTTGAGTGTCCTTCCTGCTATTAGTGAAATACAGGGTAATGTTTTTGCTGTGTCCTTAGCCTGCAGGGAAGTTGTAAGTGCAGGCAGCTAGTCAAGTGCCCATTTGGGTTCATTCAAGTGTGAAACTGATACTGCAGTTTTGACTAGGATCAAGTCTCCAAAGTTTACTGGCATCTCCCTGTTTTGAGGTGAGACAAGAATGGCACAGGCTCAGATTTGCTGCTGTGCAACTTGTCCAAAATTGAGGTGAGAAGATCAGACTCTGAGGATGTCGGTTGAGTGGCATCCGGTAGATCCTGCTCAGTAATTTCATGTCAAAACTTCAGGGCAGTATTTACTCTCTCCAGGTGCTGTGCTATTTCTGGGTCTGTCTTGGTAATGTCCACTGAACAAACACTGACTGTATTTCATGCTATATTATTGTTTACTGTAGCTGATCTTAATTTATATTATTATATAATATAGCAATGAGGCAACCCAGTCACTGTAGATCAAAGGGATTAGTGCAGTTGTCATGTGGATAAGCTCACATTGTGCCTCACAGCACCACCCCAAGGCTTGCGTGAATCCTGCAGACTCAACTCAGTCTCCCTCTCATCACTGTGGATACAGCCAAGGATATGTAAATGAGTGTGTGTATGTATGGATCCTGTAGGTATTTACAAGTGCTTAGGCAATGCTGCCTTGCAGCACGGTTTGTTATACAGGTTTGACAGCAGCCTTTGTACACAGGCATCAGTTTCCCATTTGTATGCTCCCTGAGGCTGTCAGCAGTCACTGGGATGACTGGCGGGGTGTCAGCTGGGCTCTCTTCTCCTCGAGGAACGTTACAGTAGCAAAGATGACAAGGACTATGACATCTTTGAGGGAGGACACTGCATGAGGTCTTAATGGTATGCATCATCCCCTACTTGACGAGTTTTTCTCAGTATGGGCATTTTTATTGTTTCTGTTCTTGTTAGTATCTGTCAAGGTACGAAGCATGGTTTTCTTTTCTCTTTTCAAGTCTATTTTCTTTTCTTTTTACCTTTTTTGCCTTCTTAACTCAGAGTCTCCAGTTGCCATCCATTGGGTTTTCATCTTTGCTGATGAAAAGAGAGCTGGAGATCTCCAAGAGCTGGAGCAATGCAGTAGGTGGCAGTCTGCTTCCCATCAGCTCTGACCTAGGACACAGGACCAAGCCGAGGGTCCCAGGGACTGATGGTGTAATTCTTTATCAAGCATAAAACAAAGAGTCCTATTTCCAGGGGTGGTTGAAGTTTTTTGTGATTTCTTAGCCAGAGCAATCTTTTACCCTTCCAAACTACATGTTGCATAATAACATTTTACTTTCCTGAGTTTCTATTTTAAAATTTCATACTTCAACTCTTTTGCACAATTCTGTGAAGTATTAAATACTTCAATTTCATCACACAAATAGCACTTTGGTGAAAATTTTAAAAATTGCATTTTTAAAAATCATTTAGTATTGAAAAATTGCAGTAAAAATTTTACTGCTTTATTTTAAAAAGCACTTCTCTATATATGCACTTATACACTTGGAGAAGATGGTATGTGAATGGAGATCATTGCCTGATAGACACTTGTATATATGAGAAGTTCAATGATGTTTGCATGTTTTTCAGAATAGTGAGCAAAACTGTTAACCTTACACTTCTGCTTGGTACTTCAGTGCCACAGTGGAAAAACCTTTAACTGAAATTCATTAATTTCTGCATTCTTTGCTGTGGCCAGGTACCAGGTTTTAGTTGGCAAGAGTTGTTACTTACCTGATATATAATTATCTAAAGGCATTTGATGTAACTTGTGTAATTGTCTCTTTTCAGAGAAATGTTTGGCACTCGATTTCCCTCAAGAAAGAGGCAGGGCACCTCTCTGAGATGCTTCTAAAAGTCTCTTGAATGCTCAATGTTTGTTAAGCTTTAGCCACGTGTTCCACTAGATCACAGTGACCTGCTCTGGAGATACTGGGTTTGAAAAGAAAACAGAGGCAGGACACAGGGCAACATTAGCAGCAGTCTGTCCCTGCTGTGAAAGACAGGCTTGGACAACTGTGGGCTGGGTTTGTTTGTGCTGATGAATGTTGTGCACTTCAGTTTGTGAACTGTATCAAATGCCCCCCTCCTCTGCTGTCTTGCTATTGCTGCTGGCATAGCTTGTTGTGTTTATGAATGTGACAGTCAAACACATCAGAGGCACAGCTTGCCCACTGATCTGTGAGACTGCCTGCCTCTCTTCCGTGGGAACCCAACTGACAGTGGAAGAGAATGCATGGATTTCTGTGAGGGCTCGATCAGAGGATTTATATCTGAAAAGTTATTTGGGACATGACAGCCTAAGAAGTTCAGTCAAGTTTCTCTAACCCTTGAGGAGGAGGTGAGTTTCCTAGTCTTGAGCAAAAATCCACTTTAGTACAGTGGTGAGTGTCCTCACCTCTCATGCCGGAGACTGGGGGTTCAATTCCCACCAGAGTGGTGCCATTTAAGAGTTGGACATGATTACCCTTGAGGGTCCCTTCCAACTCGGAGTATTCTGTGAATTTGTGAGTGCTCTGAAAGGTGTTGGAAACAATTTTCCACTTTCAATCAATCTATATATTACGAACAGTGAAGTATCACCATCATAGTGGGTAAAGTATGAAAGGTAGTTTCAGCATGGTAGTTTCAGAAGAGGGTCAGAGGTCCTGCTCTTTGCCATTGTTGCTGTGCCAACACATAGAATTATGTTTAAACTAGAGTTTATATTGGCACAGTTATTTTGATAAATATCATGCCCAAATGAGAATAGATAAATAAACCTATAAGCTGTCTTGGACCATTTGTGGTGGAATTAAGATTTTTTTTTTTAAGGGGAGGTTCTGTTTCGATTTTTTTTTCTTCTCTCTAAGGACATTCTATATTCTTCTGCCCTCCAGGTTGTTGCAGGACAAAAATTTCTTGGAGCACCAGTTGCAAACTGTGCGATCTTCATCTTTGAACCAAAAACCCCCTAATCACAGGACAAAGTGACATTTTCAGGTCTCATGCAATGTAGTTAACTTTCCCCTTTGCCTCTCTCTGGTTGTTGCCCTTTTCACAGCAACGTAGAATCATTCTCTGCACCCAAGTATTCTTGAAGGGCAAGAAATCTCCTTAATGCTAGATTTCTATAATAAGAGCAGCCATGCACTTCTTTTCAGCTCTGAATCTCATTTACTGGGCTTGCTGGCATATGTTTCAGTCCTTTAATTAAGTTCTTCCTTTGTCTCTCTATCTGCCAGAGCATGGTTCCCATTTTTCTTGCTGCAGCACTTAAGCATAATTTGGTGTCAAACACATGCTCTCTGATTGAGGTTCAACCAGATTTACTTGCAAATGTGTCTGGGTCAATAGCATTTGTTTCAATTAGATTTACAGAGACATTTTGGTGCTCTGATGTGTCAGTCAAAGGAAAGGTTGTGGGGAGAGAAGGAGTGGGGAGGACTTTGGGCCTGCCAGGCACTTAACTAATTTATGATTGGAAAAAAAAAAAAAAAAAAGAGAATTGGGGAATGTGATCGCATTGGCTTGTGAACACACAGGGCTGTAGCAGTTTCTGCTAGGGAGTAATCAATAGCAGGAAGTAGTCTGATAGGTGCAGTGAGATGCAGTGCTTTGGGATGTAAAAATTAGTTAGAACCAGGCATCTTTGGATGCAGATAGGGTTGTGGCCACTGTTGGCTAAATGAGTGAATACAATTTGTAGCAGGGCTGATCCAAAGCCACAGTTGGCTGGAAAGAATTAGCTATTATCCAGTATTATTTATTCATCTATACTTTTCCCTAAAAATGCAAGGGCGAGGTTTTCACCTGAGAGGAATTTGGATTTGTGAACTGAGGTAAGAATCTTCATTCACCTGCCTTGTTACTTCTGCAGTCACTATGAGGAATTTGGCTTCTCATCAATGCTAAAGAGATTTTGTTTGCTCAATGACTTTTAACACACCCATAATTATCTTTCTAGATAACCAAAGAATTAGATTTGTCCCAAAGTGCTTGAATGTCTTTTTCCAGCATTTCAAAGAATCTGTTAAAGAGCTGGGCTCAATACTGTGGTACTGTCCTGAGCCTGTGCTTTCTTTGCAAGAATTCCCTTTGTGGTCTTTTGATGTTCTTAGTGCAGGGCTGCATGGCATCAAGCTGTGTATTGTGTTTCCCGCCTGCTGGAATTGCCAAAGGAAAATATAGGTAGAATTCTTTGTTAGTAAGGATTTGTTAATTCTTTGGTTGTTTCACATACTGATGTCTATGTAGGGGTGAAAGGAGGGATCATATTGAAGCTGGACTGGCAAGAGTTCCAGCAGTCAAGGCAAGCCAAGTTTCAGCTGGAGTCACTTTGTCTCTGGAGTTGACCTGTGTGACAGGCAGGGCTATTTTTTTTAAAACTGTTTCTGCTTCTGCTGTTATCCTCCAGTTGTTCTGAACTCTCTTCTTAAATCTGATTTGTTTCAATGAGCTGTGTTACTGTTTTCTCTAGGAATGCTGTGCCTGGAACTTTAATGGCTCAAATCTCTGTGAGCTGCACCTTGTACCACTGGGATACCTCAGAGTCATTGCAAACAATGTATAACAAAATGCTCTTCGTCAAAAGATATTTGGAAGTGTAATAGCATTGAGCAATTTTCCAATCTTAATAAATCCTGATGTATTTCTACTGTATCCTTCCAATAACACTTGTCCAAATACAGACAAGTATTGGTGGAAAGATTGAAGGGTTCAAAATGCCTGATCTCAAAAGTAATTCCATACACTTCTAATTTTTAATATGCTGCTTTAGTGTTCTTAGGTTAACTTTGCACTTTAGTGGTGTCTCAGTTATGATCAACTTGACATCTTCCTCAGTGGTTTTGAGAAGTGGCTAGGCATACAAATATCTTCTTTCTACAGATCGACAGTCAGACATAAACATATGCAATAACTCTCAATTTAAAAAAAAAAAATTGAGTTAAAAAAAATCCCATGTGGAAACAAGCACAGATGCTACAAACCTGGTCCCAAGCTACCTATTTGGGTGGTATTCAGTACCTTTGGAACATGTAAAGAACAGAGTTGGCCTCCCAGTAGTGCCAGCTCGTTCTCAAAACAGGATGTGTGTTGTGGATGGTGACATAAGAGACAGTACGGCTGGGATAGGTTCATAAAGATTTTTACGTCTATTCAGACAATTTGGTCTGGCATCACAGAATAAAAATGAAGCTCTATACTGTCACTTCTATTGGTGTTGCTTTTCAGAACATGCTTTTAAAATGTTGCAAGGTGTCATATGTCAGCAAACTGCTTAGCTCGCCACTGCCTCTGATGAAGTTGCTCTGACCTTCAAAATCTGAACCAAGGCAGTTGATATATAGCAGTAAAACGCATGACCTTGCTGTTGCAAGGTGTCATATGTCAGCAAAATTCGGTCTAACCACTGAGGAGAGAGCTGGTCTGCTCTTCAAAATCTGTTGTGCCGAAAG
Source organism: Pitta sordida (assembly GCA_013390025.1). NCBI lineage: Eukaryota > Metazoa > Chordata > Aves > Passeriformes > Pittidae > Pitta > Pitta sordida. The sequence continues at coordinate 117,503 of WEKX01022167.1, read as the reverse complement.
AATTTGTCCATAGCGTAACAGATTAGAAGGAATGGAAGCAGCCTCTCTTGTGAGCAGACCAGAAAGTGGCAGTGGGATGACTCCTGGGTCTTGTGCTGCTTCGGTCGCTGTCTCTTGACCTGACACAAGAGTGAGGGGGATAACTGGCCTGTTCAACCTCAGGGTGCAAAACTGAACAAAAGTAGTAGAAAAACAGCTGCTTCTGCGTAGAGGACTCCAGGGTGAACATGGAAGTGATTTAGTATATTGCTGAAGGGCTCTTAACACCAAATGACTTCACAAGGCTTCGGTAGCTTGTGAAAATTCACAGATCATGGACAAATGCGCTTTGTGCTGTGGGGATTCTTTATTTGAAGAGGGCTGTTTAACCTCAGCAACTTCTCCAGAGGCAGTGGAGAGAGAGACCTTTTTTAAGGGGTCCTTTTTGAAGGTATCTTGTGGCAATGTTGTACTGTAATGCAAGGCAGTGTGTTTATTTCCATGCTCTGACAACCCCTGATGCCACCTGTTTTGCTTCCCACTGCACAGCTGTGCCTTTGTATATGTTTTTTGAAATGGGTTTTTATGACATCTGTGTTTTAGCTCCCTTGGGACCCATTACTTGGAGTCCTATCTCACTGGGCACACTCTCCCTCCCTCCACAGAGTTATTGGAGGGAATCCCTCCTCAGAATCGGTGGAGGAAACAAGTGGTTTGCTTAAATCCTGATTCGCTGAAAGAACAGAGAAGATTAATGGGTAAAATTTTGCCTTGGTGGAAATGACCTACTCGCTATCATGATCTCATCCAGTGGCACAGAGTGTAGATTTCTTTCATATTTAACTGAGTCTAAAAGCCCATGAAAATGAGAGTAAGGAATGCACAAATGTTCTGCAGAGATCAGACCAGTACTCAGACATTTGTTTTGTTCCAGGACTTGAATTCCTTGTGGTAGTAGAACATGGAGATTTCTCAGGGGAGGATTCCATGAGTGATGTGCTGTAGTCACCATTGCAAAGAGCATCAATGGAGGCAACTAACCTTTTCCCTGTTACAAAGCCCTTTGTCCCAAGAAAAGCTATGGGGATTTTTGCTCCTATAGAGGTCACCTGTGCTCCCTTAGGATACATACACAAAAGCAGCTTAAAGGAGTGTTGTGGTTTTTGCATTTTCTAGAGGTGCACAAAAACATCTGCCTGGTGCAATTATCCTGGACACTGCAGCACATACTGTGATGTCTGTACAAATCTTCTAGTGCAGGCTACAGTAAGTGGATAAGAACTGTGGTATCCTAGCTGGTAATGAGTGGGAAAGTCTGACTGCTTGAAGATGACTAGCATGTGAATTTAAGAAATCCAGTTTGCAAAATCTTGTAGGGTATATTCTGATTTTTAAAAGCAGGAGACAGAAATGTAATTATAATAACAAATGTAAAGTAGCCAGTCTTTCAGCTGTGAGGGCATGTTCATGTTTCACCTGTGTGAAATGGTAACTATTTCTTACAATTACCTCACATTTTGACTCAGATTGAAAGACTCAGTATTAAGTTGTAGGAGTAGGCAAACTTCCTCTGATTTGAACAGCACATTATAGTTTAGTAATCTAATACAATGGGATTTTCTGATGAAGATTGAGCTTTACTGTAGAGCACTGTAATTTGTTTTCAAATGTAAGTCTTGTAATTTAAATTTACAGTATAAAATCCATGGGAACAATGTGAAGGACAGTATACTCTGTGCCCTGAGGCAATTTAGAGAAGTAATCTTTACTTTTCATAAACAAATGCATCCTCTCTCAGCTGAAAGAAATGGGTTGTCTATGCTTTTTCTTACAATCACAACAAAGCAGTGTAAGCCATACTACTAGTTTATCCCAGTACCTGTTTCCTCCTAGCATTGAGAGAAAGAATAGTTGCGTGGTCTGGGCAGAGTCGAATGATTAAAACATTACCCTGAGATTCAAGTGATTCAGTTCATTTTTCTTTTTGACTATGGACATTCTTTGTGGGGTGACAATTTTCTTTATCTCTAATGTGCTTCATTTTGATGTTTGTAAAATGGAGTTGATATTTCTGTGCTTCAGAGAAATGTACTGAGATGACTCAGTGTATTATACATCTGGGAGAGTTTGAGCATCTATGGCATCTGTGGAAGAGTCTGGTGAGAATATAGATCAAACTCTGTTGCTCAGATTCTTCAGTTCCTGAATAAGGAGGTATCACCTTGTGCCAGCTTTTATCCATTCTTGTTCTTATCACTCACTGATTTCAGCTAGACTGATTTGTGGTTTTTCCTCTTGCACCTGAGAATTTTGTTTTGTCAGGTATCTCCGTTCTGACTATTTATTTCTGTCACTTGACCAAGGGAAAAATGACAGAAGTAAATTAAAAATTATTTCCTTACTATAGCAAACCCACGCCATGGATGAGCCGTGGCTCAAGATCTGTTGTCTTTCAACCTACCATGTCAGGGCTTATTTCTGTTCTTCCCCTGGTTAAACCAATATCACTTTCTGAGATAGAGCTGACAGTTTAGAAGGTCAGCAAAAGCAAAAGTCATGTACATGAGCACTGGACTTATCTGAGAGTTTTATGTTTCTCATGAGTATTCTGGTTGCTTTATGCCTTTCCTGATCTGAATGAGGCAGTCGGTCACCTTACCATAAATGTATGAGCCAGCCTAGGACACTTCGACAGCACAAGCTACATCTTCACTTAAAAAAGTACTATCTGCCTCCTTCCCAAAAGGAGCAGTGTGGTTTTCTTGTTTGGGCTTTTTGTTGATGGTTGTTTTTTGGTGGGGTTTTTTTTGCTCATAGTATTACTAGATTGTCATTGTCTTATTTCTTCCTTTTCCTCTAACCTTCATTTTTTAGTCTCTTTATAACTGAGGTCAAATGCATATATGTAGGTGACACCAATCATTTCATAGAGTTTGTCCCCTTCCTCTGTTCTGGCTCAACACCCTTGTGACGTTCTTCTGTTTGATCAAAGACAAATGGATCCTAGATTGAGATGGAAATGAATTTAGGAGTAAGTTTATGGGACTGCTGGGGACCATCTGTTAATGTAAATGTTTAAGGTAAAATGCATTAAGGCCTGTGTGCTGACGACACATTTCATTTACATCCTGCCTCTGGGATTATTTATGGCTCATGCCTAAGGGCAGCAGAGTTCCAGGGCAGAGGAGTGTGTTTTTTCTTTTTCATCTTTTTGCTAGCACAGGTTTGCCATTATGGTCGAGATGCCATACCCTGAAATGTGAAATGCACTGCTTAGATTCAAAATGTGGATCTGGTTTTAAAATTTAACACAGCCTCTTCCTTCCCCCAAGGATGAATAGACTCTATAACACTTTTTCATTTATAGAAAAAGAAAATTTAACTATCATTATCTTTTATCAGCAGGAGAGATTTCTCCATTCTTTACTATTCAAAATTTAAATATAACAGAAATAGTAAGCAAGAAANGACAAGCCCTATGGGGAGTGGCTGTGGGAACTGGGACTGAAGGGAGGTTGCAGCCAGGTAGGTGTGAATCTCTTCTCTCAGGCTGATGACACCAGAACAAGAGAACATGGCCTTAATCTACGCCAGGGGAGGTTTAGACTGGATGTTAGGAAGAGGTTTTACACAGAGAGAGTGATCTCTTATTGAAATGATCTGCCCAGGGAGGTGGTGAAGTGTTTAAGAGAAGACTCAATGAGGAGCTCAGTGACATGGTCTAGATGGTGGGAGGCTTGGATGGATGGTGTGTGGTGCCCATGGTTCCACACTTGCATACCTGATCCGTGTGTGGGTGTTCACTTGGGAGTTGGACTAGATGATCCTGTGGGTCCCTTCCAACTCAGAATAACCTGTGAACTTGTAAAGAGAAGGTGCATTGGGGCGATACCTCTCATCTTTTGCTTTGTGCATAGCTTAACTTGAAATTGACTGGGAAATTTAAAGTACATTTTTCTAAAATGTTTTGATAGTCTCATGAGTAACTTAGAAGAAGATGGTTTAAAAAGGTATGAAGGTGTGTCACTATATGCGCACTAAGGAACAGTCCATAATTTTATTCCTGACAGTCTTCATTTAAGTAGAGTTTTAAGTAGACATTTAAGTAGAAATTTTAGGTATTCCCAAACCTTAAGGGGAATATAAGTCTACAGTGTTATAAGGAATGTAGTTTAATGTATGACTCTTCTGCATTAGAGACTATGAATGCTCTTCAGTGTTTTTTTATGTTTTCCGCTTGACTCTAAGCTGCCCTTAGGACAAAATGTTGTTGGTATGAATGGAAGCCATGTTACTGGGTATTTCTGTATTGATATTTCTTCACGTACATGAACTTTGAGAACAAGAGGGGCTGAGAATTGGAGTTTGAGACATCCATCTCAACTCTACCGACTTTACTAATTTTGAATTAATGGGAAAAAATGCAGACATGGTCATAGTTACTAGTAAAATGTGTGTCAATTACATAAATCTTCAATCTAGGTCTGGTAAGTCTAAAGAGTAACAAATTTTTTTTATTTTTTTTATTTTTTTTTTTTTGTTATCATCACAGAGATAATAACTCCTTTAGTATTATGGGTTAACTGCAGAAGGGAACTGAACACCACTCAGCCTGCCAGTAGGTTGGACTTGATGATCTCAAAGGTCTTTTCCAACCTTGTTAATTCTGTGATTCTGTGAATATAGCTAGATAGCTTGCATGTGGCTGCTCTGCTACCTGCAGAGGGTAATTCTTGTATGTCTTTAGCTTATAGAAGTGAAGAACAAGGTTTCTCACCTAATTCTTTCATTTTCCATGGTGGTGGGATTGTCACAAGAGTGACATTGGCAAAGAAGGCTGATGAAGAATTTTGTACTAAGGTCTTTTCTCTGCTGATTCCTTCTGTGGCCACCCTGTGCTGAACAAGCCTTTGCATGGGTTAGAAGTGGATCAAGTTGAACTGTCAAAAAACCCTCAAGATATAGAATAAGAGAATTACAGATAGAATGCTGTTAAGTGACATTCTTGGTTATTTCAAAGTAATTTCCCTCTGTTGGTAAGCATTCAGGTAAAGCTTCTTGCCGTCCCATGGTAAGAGGAAAAAAAAAAAAGGCAGCTTTCATTGGGCATGCCCTTCTTTTCTCCTCTTCTTCTAACTCCAGTTTGCCCTCTGTGCCGATCTGAAGAATCACACGTTCACCTCTCGTTCTCCAGCTGAAGAAGATTGATGTGCAATTAAGATCTCTAAGGAGATGTATTAAGCCACACAAAGACTCTAAATTCACTCATGAATCTTCTTGTTATTTTGTTTTTCCTCTCCTTTTTATCTAGTGTTTCACTATCTCATCTCCAGGACCATGGTGACCCTGGCTCATACTCCAGTAAAAGGTGTGAGCTGAAGGTAATATGAAAATCCTCTTCCAGTCACAGAGATCTTTGAAACTGGTTTGGTGTCGTGCCTTTTTAACTCTGTCTTGTCTCCTGTCTTATGTGATGTTAGGTCAGGATTTGATGAGTCACAGTTGCTCCATTCTGTCTGGACTCAAATGTTATTGTAAGACGAACTTTTTTTCTTTTTCATATTGAAAGAACTTCTAAAGTTTTGGAAGCCTTATTCTGTGGAAGCTTCTTCCTTAAAAATGCTAAGAGAGGTGGAGGTTTTGGTAACTTTTGGCTTATGACAAAATCGGGTAATTGTTCGAAAATCCTGAGATCAGTCATTGTGAGATCCCTACATGTATTTTCTGGATTCAGGTATTCAGATTGTGTGGTTATGTTGCTTTTCACTGATTTGCTTTCCTACCATTTTAATGGAGCTCCCCTTGCAGAAGGAACGTATTTCCTTTCTTCACTTGTATCCCAGTGGTAGTTGTTTGGGGTTTTTTTTCTGGTTTTAGGTATCTAGTCATTCTGTGTTGTTTTGTTGTTATGGGGTTGTGTTGGGTTTTTTTGTTTGTTTTGTTTTATTTATTTGTTTGCTTTATTTTGTTTTCCTTCTTCAAGCATCCTTCTGCTTACTTTTATTTAACCCTTCCTTGTGGCTTTTGGTACAGGCAATATTGAGCATATCAGTGTGAATTAAGATTTCAAACAGAATATCACAGAAGATATTTCTTTATCTGCATAGGAGTTATTACTAATCTGAAATGTTAAATCTATTGCCCAGGCATTGTTCAGTGCCCTGCCTTTTGCCATAGATGTGATACTCTTGTACTTTCGATGGAAGTTGTTTCTTGCTATTGATCAGACTCTCGTTCCATGTAGATGTACTAATCTAGACAGTGGGAATTGTCTGATTCCTCATTATACTTTTCACTTTTGTGAATACTTTTCTTTTTACATTCCAGAAAATTATTATGCCTGAAAACATACAATTTTTCAGAATTGTTGTGCTTAAACTGTGATGTAGTTATTAAGTCTATGATATCATGACTTCCTTACTCTGTACATACCAAATTCTAAGACTGCTGCTTGTGTTTGCATTTGCAAATATTTTGTCCCTCAATTGTATTCTAAATTTGATTCTAATTTAATTGAATGAAATGGAAGTCTTTCTGCTCTTGTTGGAAACCAGGCCTTATATGATGGTAGATATGATGGTAGACTAACTGAGAAATACAGCATGTTTTCATTGCTTGTTCCTTATTGGGTTATCATTTGAAGTACAGAAATCCTCTACCATGTGGAGTTTTTCTGATAGCAGATCAAAACAAAAAATATCATTGGGTTGAATGTCCTTTGGTTATGGAGGAGACTCAGGGTAAGAAAAACTTGAATTTTCACAGAATCACAGAATATTATGAGTTGGAAGGGACCCACAAGGATCATCTAGTCCAACTCACCATCTAACACCCGTAAAGAGACCGAGAGCACATCGCAGAGCATAACACCAACCTAGATCCCTCACAGTCTAGCAGGCCACTCCGAGCCAGAGGGGGCCCAACGTCATCCAGCCCTACACCTCCCGGCTAGACCATGTCACTAAGCTCCTCGTCCAGTCTTCTCTTAAACACCTCCAGGGATGGTGATTCCACCACCTCCCTGGGCAGCCCATTCCAATATGCAATTACTCTCTCTGTGAAAAACCGCTTCCTAATGTTAAGATTGAACCTCCCCTGGCGTAGCTTGAGGCCGTGCCCTCTCGTTCTGGTGTCGTCAGGCTGGAAGAAGAGGTCC
>WEKX01022167.1:83865-109993 GCA_013390025.1 Pitta sordida | reverse complement strand
GTTACTGCCTTTCTTTTTACTGTTAATGTACTTATAGAAACTTTTCTTATTGTCCTTGACAGAGACAGCTAGGTTGAGCTCTGTCTGGGCTTTCGCCTCTCTGGTTTTCCTCCTGCACCGTTTCACAGCTTCCTTGAACAGACTCTGACTCACCTCCCCCTTTTTCCAAAGGTTGTACATCCTCTTTTTCTCCCCCAACTCCTTCAGGAGCTCTTTGCTCATCCAGACTGGCCATCCGCCCCTCCTACTCACCTTTCGGCACATTGGGACCGCCTGCTCCTGTGCCTTCATGAGCTCATTCTTAAAGTATGTCCAGCCCTCCTGGACCCCTCTGCCATTAAGGGCTTTTTCCCATGGTACCCTCTCAATCAAGTTCCTAAACAGTCCAAAGTCAGCCCTCCGAAAGTCGAGAATGGAGGTTTGATTTTTGCCCACCACTTTCGTAAAAATCTGTGAGAAAATTCCTTTAACAGAAGGCTGAAGTCAAGCCTTGATCACTTGCAATCCACAAGAGCTATGTAGTATGTTTAGACAGACCAGAGCATTAGTTTCAGTGTTCTGAACAAATCAGACTACAAGATTATTAAGTTCTCCCTGCAGTTTCAATTGCATCAAATATTCTTCAGTTGCTTGCCAGAGTGATTTTAAAAAAAAATAAAATTGTTGTGCTCTATTAACTTCCAGCAGTGCTTTTTGTCTCACCTGGTGATAAAATGACCTGCCTATAAAATTCCTTCAGTAGTGTCCTCTACAGTAGGAGTCCCTATAGCTGTAAGATTTTACTGTTGTGCCTTCTCTCTGATTGGCATTTTGTATGCACCCATTTCAAAAGTGAAGTAAACTAACCTGAGAGATCAAGAGAAAGTTTAAAGGGCAAAAACCAAAAGATAAGCACATTGTCTGCCTTCTGTTCTCTAGTTCAAAAGTGTTCTCTATTGTTAAGCACTCTGTGCTCCTTAAAGAAGGTGTTACTCAAACAGAACCTTGGCTAGTCAGGCCAGAGGGAATGTTGTGTATTGGTGCCTAGCAGTGATAGTAAAAAGTCACAGAGGTTGTAAAATTCTGTTAAATGCATGGAGGTTAATGCCTTCCCTGAGTAACTGCTGTGAAGAGCAGAGCTCTGGCAGAAGTTATCACAGAATCACAGAATCAGTAAGGTTGGAAAAGACCACAGAGGTCATCAAGTCCAACTTATCACCTATTACCTAACCTAGCCAAACCTGTTACCTAACCTGTTGTCATCCTGCTACCAACACACCATCCTACCTATAACACACTACCCTAATATCTAGGTCATGTCACCAAGTACATCATCCAACCTTTTCTTAAAGACCTCCAGGGACGGTGACTCCACCACCTCCTTGGGCAGCCCATTCCACTGAGAGATCACCCTCTCTGTGAAAAAGTTCCTTCTAATGTCCAGTCTAAATCTCCCCTGACGCAGTTTAAGACTGTGTCCTCTTGTTCTATCACTTGTAGCCAGAGTGAAGAGACCGACACCCAGCTGGCTACACCTCCCTTTCAGGTAGTTGTAGAGAGCGATAAGGTCTCCCCTCAGCCTCCTCTTCTCCAGACTGAACAACCCCAGCTCTCTCAGTCGCTCCTCATAGGGCTTGTGTTCCAGCCCCTTCACCATCCTTGTCGCCCTTCTCTGGACACGCTCAAGGATCTCAACATCCCTCTTAAACTGAGGAGCCCAGAACTGAACACAGTACTCAAGATGTGGTCTAACCAGTGCTGAGTACAGGGGGAGAATAACTTCCCTAGTCCTACTGACAACACTATTCCTGATGCAGGCCAGGATACCATTAGCTTTTCTGGCCACCTGGGCACACTGCTGCCTCATGTTAAGTTTTCTATCAACCAGCACTCCCAGGTCCCTTTCCACCTGATCATCCTGCAGCCACTCCAACCCCAGCCTATAGTTCTGCATGGGGTTATTGTAACCGAAGTGTAGGACCCGACACTTAGACTGGTTGAACCCCATGCCATTGGATTCAGCCCATCCATCCAGTCTGTCAAGGTCCCTCTGCAGAGCCCTCCTACCTTCCTCCAGATCAACATTTACCCCCAGCTTGGTGTCATCCGCAAACTTGCTAATAATAGACTCCATCCCTTCGTCCAGATCATCAATAAAGATATTGAACAGGACAGGTCCCAGCACTGAACCCTGAGGCACCCCACTAGTGACCGGCCTCCAACCGGACACAGCACCTTTAACCACCACTCTCTGAGCTCTGTTATCCAAACAACTCCTGATCCAGTCCACTGTAAACCCATCCAAACCAGAAGCCTCCAGCTTCACCAGGAGTTTGTTATGGGGGACAGTGTCAAAGGCTTTACTAAAATCCAGGTACACCACATCAACAGCTCTTCCCTCGTCAACCAGGCGGGTCACCTGATCATAGAAGGATCATGTACTGGATTATGTACTGGACTGTGGCTTTATCAGTCCCTGATGGAGCTGACCATCTAGATAAGTTGTCCTGTCAACCGATCAGTACTCCTAGATAAAAATCGTTATACTGTCTGTTCCTCCAATGCCATCAGCATTGCTGAACCTACACTATTTAGGAAATTACTTTACTCCTTTGGTATTACTTTACAATGTCTGTAGAGATTGCAAAAGTCACTGTCACAAGGCATATCAGTGGGGATGTGAGGCTCTGTAGCAGGTGGAAGTTATATTGTAGACACAATTCTGCATATAATTGATTTTCTAAACACCTCTAGAGGAAATGTCAAAGGTTGAGTATGCAAATATACCAGGAGGTATCTTTGAATGCTGTTATGTGAGCACTTGAATGGACATAACAGATTCTAAATAACAGGGAATAAAGGGAATAGTAGAAATATTAAAAACTGATTAAGACTGCTGCATAGATTCATTCTGTTACAGAGAGGTTAATGGACCTGGTTTATGCTTTTCACTAGCTGAAAAGATGTTCTGGCATAAGCTATTAGAAATAAACTAATATTGGTAGAATTGTGCCAACATATCACATAAGGGAATTGAGCTCATAGGATAGCTGAGAATAAATCTGAAGATTGAAGACACAGTCAGCTGCTATGAATATCAGAGCACAGTATCCATCTTGTACGGTGCTGAACAATTTTAAGTTATATTAGATATGATGGAGGTCAACACCTACAGTCTATAAATGCAGAATTATGCAAAACTTTTAAAGCATGTTTACCTTTTTTCTGGGAGTGGTTGATGTAGAAATCAGACTTTTTTTCACTGCTGAAATCCCAACAGGGCCACATATTTGGTTTTCTTTTGTTTGTTTTCTCAAAAATAAGTATTTGAATACAGTGGCAGACAATGAATAACAGTGTGTTGTGATGGTGAATACAGGCATTCTGCTATTTATGAAAGCAGAACTACTGTTGTTTAAAGCCTACAAACTGGATGACTGGAATACAAGACTGAAGGCAGGAAATTAACTTGGTCTTCAGTCTTTGTATTCTCCCTTTCTGAGTGTTTTTCTGGTTCAGGAGGGAGGAAGAGGGTGTTCTTTGCTATGCCTTATGTTAAGAAAGCAGGGAACAAAGAGAATCCTGACTGAGCCAGTACCTAACTTTACTAATATAAACAGTACTGATGCCCTCATGTGAATATTGTCCCTAAAGTTAAACCTCATGCATGCAAGACTTAGAAGCATAAATAATTATATTTAAACATTCATAATATATATATAAAATGTCAACATACATTTTTTTGTCTTTTTAGAATATCTTCTTTAGCCTGGAAGTTTTATTTGGTGAGATTTCTTTTGCTTCAGAAAGTAGTATGAATTGGGCTATAACTGCCCCCATGGAACAAAGTTAATAGCCATTTAAATTAAACTCTAGCCTCCAGTGGATTACCACCTCACTCTCTTTGCTCTAAAATAGAGCCATTTTATCCCCTAGGTTACATGGTCTTTCCTTGTCAGTCATGGGAATTTAAATTTGATGCATTATCCACAGGAGGGCTCCCTTATTGTTCCCTGAAGGTAACAGAAACATATTGGGAGTTTCAAGGGGAAATTTCAGTTTCAAAATGCAAATGTAAGCAATACAGAGTTCAAAGGAAGTCTTTTTCCTAGCTCACACCAAAATCTGGCTTCATGAGAAATTTTATGCAGACCAGCCCTAAAGTGTTTTCTGTTTTGCCTCTAAAACTAAAATAAAGGTTGAGAATAATGTCCCTGCATTATATCTGTACAGTCTGAAATAACTTCTAAGTGGTTTTGTTTTCTCTGAGATGTTAGCATTAAGTCTGTGGAGAACTACAAAAGCAGCTCACATCAGGGTGGATGAAAAGAAGATAAATACAAACTCCGTGCTGCAAATTAGATGTTTACAGAATACGATAAATCCTCAGATGCTTCTCCAATTGTTTTATATTTATCTTCTCTTTTTTAATAGAGGATGTTGGGACAGGAGTTGGACTAAGATACCTGGTGACAAACACTTGAGAATAATCCCTGAAACTAATTTTTTGTTAACCAATAGAAATATCAGTTTCCCCCTTTTTTCTTTAATTTTTTACCAACCAAAACCAGTCTGCTAAAGTGCCTGTGATAGGGAGCTATTTGTGCTGTGTTTGGGTAGAGAAATATGAACATGTATCCTATAGGAAGCTGCAGGTTGCAGCTTTTATTAGTTGTTGAGTAAAATCATACTGGTGCAGAGTAGTATAACAACTTAAGATCTCCTGAGTTATTCTGCTTTCTTTTCCTGTCTCTAGATTTTGGAGTTAAAAATGAGTGTTGATTAACATGGTAATGTCTTTCCTTATTGTGTGCAGCTTAGACTGATATTCATCAGTTGTTCTGTTTTACCGTGTTTCCAGGTGGTTCCATATTGGTCACTCCAAGGAAATGTCTCCCTTTCAAATTGATGTTCACAGCATAAGCATGTTGCTCTGCATAATCCCCCACCTATTCTGCATGAGAACATTATGTCAGGATGAGAAAACGTCAGGTGCCCTGATGGACTCTGAACTTACCTAATACCTTTTAGCAGGTTCCATGGGAGAGGAAAATTCTCCAGAGATAATTCTCAGAAGATAACTCACTAGAAAAATCTTGCAAACCTGGGTAGGAGAACAGGATTAGATTCCTGCTGTTTGTCTGAGAAATAACTAGGTATTTCCTGATAACATTAAATGACACTATGAAGAGATGCCAAGCTATCCGGGAATAATTGGAAATTGCTAGTGGCTATCTCCAGCAAGATGGTTTTGTCATATTTCCCCCAGTGTTAGATTGACTTCTTGTGCTGTTTGTGAGAAGAATTTGGGAGAATTTTTAGAAGTGGGAACTACAGAGTTGAGTGTCTAGCTACTGTGCTGAAGGTTGGGATAATATGAGATTGTAGTAGAATGGCCAGAATTCCGGGACTGGATACTTAGTTCTGATCTCAGGTCAGCCTGCTGCATGTGTGAGAGTAATGCTTGTAATACTTCACGGAATGTTTACAAGGTTTATTGACAAAAGTTTTTGAAATCTGTAGATTGGAAATGGCATGTTAATACACAGCGTTGTGGTTCATGTTTATGACAGTGGGGGTCCTGTGTATCTATGTTGTAGAGATTTTAAAGTCATCCAAGTTCTGACTGTATTTAACAAAATAAGGAGTATAAACATGAGAGGATTGTATACAGACATTTTATATTATTACTTTCAAACTAGATATCAAGGCCTTAAAACTAGAATTGAAGTTTAAAAGTCAATCAGAATAAGCAATAAATTAGCATAACTTCTCTTCTTTCTTGGCCTACACAAGTTTTGGTTAAATCATGCTCTTTAGGAACTTCTGTAGCAAATATTTCTCAGTTAATCTGTCCTCTTTTTCACCTTTTCTTTCTTTCATTGAGGCAATCCAAATTTGCATTATCTATATAATATGCCATTTGAAGTGTGCATCTTTTCAACACCAGAACAGTCCTCTAATAAAAACCATTTGCTAAAATATCTGCAAAGGCAAAAAGGCTGAAAAAATAACCAAATCACGTGGTATGCCTATGAAAACTACAGGAATTGGATGATACAGTTGTAAAACTCTAATTCTTACCTATAGCTCTTTCTTAGTACTGTTTTTGTGCAGCTATAATGATGAGTTTCTTTTTTTTTCTTTTCATCCCATTGGTGGAGAAAATGTAAAGAAAGTTACCATTGCTGTCTGTAGTATTGTATTTTAATGTGAATTAAACACCTTTTCTTCTGTCTGTGTTGAATTTTCTTCTGCAAAATCTATTACACAAACACACATGTTGGTCCTGACAAGAGGTGTAGTAAGAGCTTCAACATAGGCTGAATTATTATTCTGGCCTTCCAGAGGTGTGTTCATACACTGTTGCCACTGTTGCCACCATTTTATGCCAGTGGTAGTTAGGAAGTAGAGTATATTTGTGACAGATTTCTATATGAAATCTACTGTGTAGATGGAGGTCCAGCATATCCCACAGACCACCTCTGAAGTGATGCAAGGTTTTAGAATTTGAGAAATTATGTCACTGCATTGTGTTCTCCATTTCACTTTAAACTTGAGCCTGTTCACATGCTATTCATTCTTTCAAGAACTTCTGTCCATCCACAAGAAATATTTCTCTGTTCAGGAGTAAACACTGAAGTCTCGCAAAGTAACTAAGGTCTGAGTTTTTTTCAGAGATATGGAATAAAGTGTCCATGCTGTGGCTGTGAAACTGGAAGGAACAGTAATAAGATCTTCCTCTTGAGAACAGTTCTTAGTGGCACAATTTTAAAAATCATTTGGAGATGTACATTGCAGTTCTTATTGAAGCAGTAAAGATAACCCTTGGTTCTCTGCTGCAGTTGTTCTAAATGCAGAAAGACCTAGTCTTTTCATAAGTGCACATCTATAAAGTGCCCCCATATTCTGTACCCATGCCCATTTCATGCAATTAAGGGAAATTAAGAGAGGTACTTTCCCAGAGGCAGATCATAATTTGTCATTCCTAGATCAGTTGAACTTCTCAGAGTACCTAGTTGTCAATTGTTTGTGTGCAGTGGCCTCTTGCAATTGAGTGACACTTGCATTCCTCTCTACTACTTTTTTATCATGTTGCTATTTGTCTTTGTCTTGTGTGAATCTTCACTTCCCAGTTGCTCTCAAACATGTTGATTTCCATTATCTATTCCTCTGCCTGTTGCTCTGGTGAGTATGCAGCTTGCTGATCTGCAGCTAACATGGTCTTTTGCTTCAGTTGAAGTGTACTGGAGTGTGAGAGGCCACAGGAGGGCAATTCAGGATTCCTGCAGACCCTGTGGAGACTGGCTGTTGTTGTGTTGTGCTTCCAGAGGATTTTTTAGTATGTGTATGTGTTGGCACAGCAGCCACCTACCCTCTTCAGTGGGGTCCTGGAGAGGGAAGGCTAAGCAACGCCAATAGGTACTCCTTCCTCTCCTGGTGTCACTACAGCAGGGGATGTCCAGCTGTACATTCAGTTTAGCTGAGAAATAATGAAGGTGCTTATAAAACCAAAGGTGTCTTTTGAGTCCAGAGTGGTGTTTTAATGTTTTGATAATGTACCAGCACAGTTCTTCAGGAGTTTCTTTATGCTTTGTGTATCTTTTTATTTATAATCCCAAGAAAATTTCAGGGTATTGCAATAAGAATTGTCTAACATGTCTGAATGACAAATCCTTATGTTACTCTATTTCTCTTCTGGGTCTTTTATTTTTGTTTGGTTTTGGTTTTTTGATTTGTTTTAAACTTTGGTATCTACTTTTACTGCAGCTACAGGATTTAGCTGTGCTGTTTTATGCTGTGATCATCTCACAAATGATAGCAGATTCAGTAGAAGTGTGTGATCCCTGCACTTGGCTGCCGCTGCTGTGGGTAAGTTGATTTCTCCACAGTGCAGTGTAGTAGCAAAGTGTACCTCAGTACTTCGCTGTTGACACCCACCTTTTTCTCTGCTCTTTAGAATTGGTTCTACAGTTTTTCCCTCCTCCTATACACACAGAGGGCTGACAATCCCAAAAGGCCAAAGAGATATGTAGGAGCTAGAAACAAGTGAAAAACCTTTTGCTGAAGAGCAGGGCATTGGAGTACCAGAGTTCCAGAGGTCTTTGCTGATGTTCACTTTTTGTTGTTGGCTAATAGCAGTTAGAGGATGTATATTTACACTATTCACATACTGAAGCTCTTTAGTAAATACGATTTCCTGTAATGTCTGTTCTACAAATAGAACAGAAGACATTGAGGATTTTTTTTAAGGAGCCATAAATATAAATATGCATGAATGAAGAGGTATTAGAGTGCTACGCAGCATTCACTCTAGCCATGAAGTTTGTGGACATGTCCCATAAACCCCAGATTGGACCTGTTGAAATGCCTCAGTCTATGCAGCCAGTGATTTTGTTCATTAAAATAGGTGGAAAAAATTGAGCAGGGCATGGTGTGAGAAATGGACAGGGAAAATTATAAAATGATGATGTAATTTGCTGGCATCTGATGAACAATGGTGTGTGGTTGTATTTGAGGAATTGGAATTTCTTGCTATGAACTAAAAACACTGTCAGAAGTTTTACAAGCATCACAGGAAATTCCTCCTTCTACTAAGGACTCAGTAAGATTGTTCTAGAATTGATTGCCAATCCCGAAGCAGGGATTTTGCTCCAATAGGACCAGCAGGTGTATACTAGAGCCTCAAAATTCATTAGCCAGATGAATTTTTGAGGTCTCTGCCTCATGTCCACTATCTTATGGGATAAAGTCTGTCTGAACTTTCTTTGTTGGGGGGAGAGATATTTTATATGTTCAGAGAAACACATAAGGGGACAATTTAATATCTAAAAGTCACCTATTGATTCACATGTAGATATGTGTATTAGCAATGTCTTTGATTGGAGGCTTTATTTTGGCTCATTGAAAAGAGAGAACCAAGCTCCTGTGCATGGAACTTTCCAACACTCTAAAAATATAGTTGTTCTTGGAGATATTCTGTGGCATGGTTTGGATGCTGGATGCTGATGCTATGATATACTTACCTTACCTGAGCTTGCCATGCAGTTCTTATGCCTTGACAGGATGTGGGAGTGACCTTCTCCTACACTTCGCAGTATGGCTTGGCTCCTTCAGGAGCTTTGTGCATGGAATATGACTGTGAAGCGCAGGTTCCTAAGTTAGACTTCCTTGCCTTGTGCAAGGAGTCCTTCACTCCTTCCTTCTGAAGTACTAAACTAAAGTCTGATGTGAGGGAAATACAGTAATACGTTGCATATTCAAGTCTTCACAGATTGACGGAATATTTCTCAGCGAATATTAATTGGCTATTTGTGGAGCACACCGCCACGGGGAAGGGGGAGCAGCTCCTCTTGCTCGCTGGGCACAGCCACAGTTGATGAGTGTTGCAGAGGTTAGGAGTGTCCAGCCACTTGACCCCCCCGGGTGTCCCGATGTGAGGTGTTCTCAAGTATTTGTCCCCACCAGCACCTTTCCAGGGAGCGCCTGTGGACTGTGAGTGGGGACTGCCGAGCCCCTGCTCCACTGTGGCCCCGGGACGAGCTTCCTCACCGTGGCAGCAATGGAATCATGCATGGGGGCAGCAGCCTGGGGGCAGCGGCAGCAAAAGGGCAGCATGGCCTAAGGGAAGCCCAGGGATTCTCCAGGGGTCTTCACAGTTGCAGCGGGCTCAGAAACACTTCCCTCTGCTCCCCTGTTCATTGAGAGGCCATGGGGAGGTGCCGAAAATGCTCCCCAGCATCCTGAGGAGGTGGGGGGTGGGGAGATGAACATGGCCTATGTGCATATTCATGCTCGCAGATTGGGCGATTTGTGGGACCCCCATGAGACCTGTAACCCGCAAATGCAGAGGTAAGACTGTATTTGAAGCAGAAAAGTCTATAAGGGAGTTAATAGATAACATGTAGATATCCTGCATCGGAAACCAAAATTCCTTGCGTTTGCGTTGGACATTTTGGGCATGGGTATATTTGTTTTATCTTCTTTTCTTCTTCACCCCCTCCCCCCCATTCTAGTGAGATAATTGTGCCTGATGATAGAGTTTGCTCATTCTGTTTTTTTGATCCTGTAGTGCAGCTGCTGCTCTATTTTCTACATGGCTGGGCTTTACTGCAGACCTGTCGAGCCACAGCTGACTTTGATTTTTTTTTTTTTTGAGAAAAGAGATTACCATAAGCCAGAGCTATGGCAGTGCAGCCCAAATATATTAACACTGGGGCAGAGAGGCCCCTTGGGCATCCCAGAATGCCTGTGTTTGACATAACTTGATTAATTTAGCTTTGCTTCTTGAATGTTTCTCACAAAAGACCCAAGTGTTTCCTTTTGTAATGAGTTTGTATGATCTCTGTTGTTTGCTTATTGAGGCTTTGGGGCATTTGTTTTTATTCTGGTTTACTTTAAGTTTTTTTCTTTAATAGGAGGGAAATGAGGAAACTGAAGAACTCCTTTGAAAAAAGTAATTTTGTTGACTTCAATGTGCTTGTGAATAGGTGGGGGCACTTCATCTCTGAGTTCAGAAAGTGTTACTGGTGCTTAATATCTATGAATATTTTATAGTTGTGTAAGTTTTAAGAACCACATCATGATCCTTTTACATCAGTCCTATCGTCTAACCTTGGATGAAGCATCCCAAAACTTAACAGGAATCTTGTATCTCCATCCTCCTTACCTCTCCTTTTGTAGCAGGGCACTATCGGTCTGTGCACCGTCCAGTGAATCCATACAGGGTTGGGAGGAAGGGTGTGCTTGTTGAAATAAGGAACATGTACTTGAATAATGGTAATAAAACAGCTATTCCAGTGCAACACCTTGAGTTGGATAATCTTTTGCTACAGAGTGAGTGTGTCACCTTAAAATTTAACTAGTGTTATATTGTGTTAGGTGAGTTACTGTAATTAACTGTTTGCACACTCTTCATTGCAAAGGCAGAGTAACACTTAAATCTCTTTTATGGTATCTTGTTCAATTGCAGCAATGTGATTGTACACCTAAGAAGATTCTGCTATAACCGTGTCACATAGATTGTTGTTGTTGTATGTCAAAAATATAAAGTTGGAAAGGCTAAGAGTATTTATCGATTTCTCAGTTGAGGCATAAAAGAAGGGGACAACCTTTCTAGACTCAAGGACTTAGATCTGAGGAAGAAGAGGAAGAAAAATGAGATAGCTTTGACATAGATGACACAAGGACAGTGGTTCTCTTTCTGACATAACCTGGTAGGCCTTAATGTTGAGAATACTGTCTCTTGGGATGAAATGAGAGGGGTAAATGAGGGAAGAACTGGATGCTGTAATTTGCAATACACAGAACTGTATTGGCAATATTTTGATGGAGTGTGTCTCATAGATATGTATCCTTTTAAATATTTTCCAAGCAGATGTATGAGGCTACAGACAATCTGTAAGCAGTGCCTATGAGGGATGCCAGGACTGTGTCTGTTTGTTTCAAGAAGATACAGCTGATTATTTTGGTGGAAACGTGGTAAATTTGAAATAGAAGTGTGTGAGACATTTACACTGATTTGGAATTGAAAGTCATCCATTTCCATTGCAGATTTAATCCACTGTTGCTGTTGGTCTTTAAAACAGCCCTTTAGATGCACAGGTTTCTGTGAAAGTAAGATTTTGGGGCTTCTCACTCTGCAGAGTAGGTTGCCTGTATCAAATTAGCCATTAACAAGCTGTTGTAGTACTTTGCTAATGTTGAGTCCTAAAGAAAATATCCTGAGTATTATTCTTAGTAACTACTGTATTCCAGATATTTTATTTGGTAGATTTGCAATAGCAAAGGTCCTTAATATTAATATGTCTTTTATATTTATGACGGCCATTCAGTCCTAAGAAGTGGAGGGTAGTGTGGAGTCTTTAGGTCACGTAGTGGCATTGTGGAGAATTCTGTTTGCTGTTGTCTGTATTTTAGAATGTAATATTTGAATGCATGCATTATATTTTGAATTATTAAATGCCTTATATATTATATGCATAGACTGAGATCTAATTTAATATGTCTTTATAAGTAGGATGATTTCAGAGTGGTAACCCTCAGCCATTCTCAGCAGCATGCCCCTATTGTAGTAGTAGATGCCAGATTATTTATTGCTGCTGTTTTCTTATTAAAAATGTGCTTCTTTTCACTACAACAGTTGGTTTAAATTTTGGGGTATAATAGTTTATCCTGATTAGGAAGAGGAAATTGATTGAGTGGAGTCAGATAACTTTTTGTTATTTTAAAGGACTCTGTAAAGCCCTCCATTCTCAAAACAAAATAGGATATGAAACAGTGGTTCTTCTCCATACTCAGAGTACCAGTTGTCTTTTTATATATCCTTATATATATCCTTCCCGAAATGTAACATGTCTTGCAGACACACCACATATCAGCTTAGCCAAACCTGAACTTCTATCACACTCTGTACCTGGAGAGCATATTCTGCTCTTGCATGTTTTTGAAGGAGTTGCCTAGCTATGGTCTTGTGGGTTTTTTGCTGTCTGCTCAATTTTTTTAAATTATGATTGCTCAAAAACTGAAACACCATTATANCCGTGTCACATAGATTGTTGTTGTTGTATGTCAAAAATATAAAGTTGGAAAGGCTAAGAGTATTTATCGATTTCTCAGTTGAGGCATAAAAGAAGGGGACAACCTTTCTAGACTCAAGGACTTAGATCTGAGGAAGAAGAGGAAGAAAAATGAGATAGCTTTGACATAGATGACACAAGGACAGTGGTTCTCTTTCTGACATAACCTGGTAGGCCTTAATGTTGAGAATACTGTCTCTTGGGATGAAAGGAGAGGGGTAAATGAGGGAAGAACTGGATGCTGTAATTTGCAATACACAGAACTGTATTGGCAATATTTTGATGGAGTGTGTCTCATAGATATGTATCCTTTTAAATATTTTCCAAGCAGATGTATGAGGCTACAGACAATCTGTAAGCAGTGCCTATGAGGGATGCCAGGACTGTGTCTGTTTGTTTCAAGAAGATACAGCTGATTATTTTGGTGGAAACGTGGTAAATTTGAAATAGAAGTGTGTGAGACATTTACACTGATTTGGAATTGAAAGTCATCCATTTCCATTGCAGATTTAATCCACTGTTGCTGTTGGTCTTTAAAACAGCCCTTTAGATGCACGGGTTTCTGTGAAAGTAAGATTTTGGGGCTTCTCACTCTGCAGAGTAGGTTGCCTGTATCAAATTAGCCATTAACAAGCTGTTGTAGTACTTTGCTAATGTTGAGTCCTAAAGAAAATATCCTGAGTATTATTCTTAGTAACTACTGTATTCCAGATATTTTATTTGGTAGATTTGCAATAGCAAAGGTCCTTAATATTAATATGTCTTTTATATTTATGACGGCCATTCAGTCCTAAGAAGTGGAGGGTAGTGTGGAGTCTTTAGGTCACGTAGTGGCATTGTGGAGAATTCTGTTTGCTGTTGTCTGTATTTTAGAATGTAATATTTGAATGCATGCATTATATTTTGAATTATTAAATGCCTTATATATTATATGCATAGACTGAGATCTAATTTAATATGTCTTTATAAGTAGGATGATTTCAGAGTGGTAACCCTCAGCCATTCTCAGCAGCATGCCCCTATTGTAGTAGTAGATGCCAGATTATTTATTGCTGCTGTTTTCTTATTAAAAATGTGCTTCTTTTCACTACAACAGTTGGTTTAAATTTTGGGGTATAATAGTTTATCCTGATTAGGAAGAGGAAATTGATTGAGTGGAGTCAGATAACTTTTTGTTATTTTAAAGGACTCTGTAAAGCCCTCCATTCTCAAAACAAAATAGGATATGAAACAGTGGTTCTTCTCCATACTCAGAGTACCAGTTGTCTTTTTATATATCCTTATATATATCCTTCCCGAAATGTAACATGTCTTGCAGACACACCACATATCAGCTTAGCCAAACCTGAACTTCTATCACACTCTGTACCTGGAGAGCATATTCTGCTCTTGCATGTTTTTGAAGGAGTTGCCTAGCTATGGTCTTGTGGGTTTTTTGCTGTCTGCTCAATTTTTTTAAATTATGATTGCTCAAAAACTGAAACACCATTATATTATCCTTTTGTCTGAAGTGAAAATTTGTTTTTACAGCATAAACATAAACAAAGTTAACCACTTTCAAATATCTGGGTGGCAATTAAATCTAACAGTTGCACTGAGATTCAGCCTCTTCTTATTTTTATTTCAGGTAGACCTTTGCCATTTTGTCTTCACCAGTAAGCCTTCAGTTTTGCTCTCCTGTATGATTAGTTGTACCAATTTAATATAAAAAGCTGTTTCCTATAAGCCTTGTTAAGCCAGTGCACTTCGGTTTACACAGGATCAAACACAGGATATTCCAAGTTGGAAGGTACCCAAAAGGATCATCTAGTCCAACTCCCAAGCACGCGCCCACACAGAGATCAAACCAACAACCCCAGAGCCATGGGCACCACACTCTGTCCATCCGAGCATCCCATTATCTAGACCATCTGTACTCAGCGCTGGTCAGACACATCTTGAGTACTGTGTGCAGTTCTGGGCTCCCCAGTTTAAGAAGGATGTTGAGCTGCTTGAGACTGCCCAGAGAAGGGCAACAAGGATGGTGAAAGGACTGGAGAACAAGCCCTATGGGGAGCGGCTACGGGAACTGGGGTTGTTCAGCCTGGAGAAGAGGAGGCTCAGAGGTGACCTCATTGCTGTTTACAGCTCCCTGAGGGGAGGTTGCAGTCAGGTGGGTGTGAATCTCTTCTCTCAGGCTGATGACACCAGAACAAGAGGACAAAAACTACACCGGGGAGGTTTAGACAGGATGTTAGGAAAAGGTTTTTCACAGAGAGAGTGATCTCTCATTGGAATGGTGTGCCCAGGGAGTTGGTGGAGTTGCCATCCCTGGAGGTGTTTAACAGAAGACTCGATGAGGAGCTCAGCGACATGATGTAGATGGTGGGAGGCTTGGATGGATGGAGCGTGGTGCCTGTGGTTCCACACTTGTGGGCCTGATCCCTGTGTGAGGCTTGGGAGTTTGACTAGAGGATCCTGTGGGTCCCTTCCAACTCAGAATAACCTGTGAGCCTGTGAGCCATGTCATGGCGCTCCTCGTCCAGTCTCTTCTTAAACACCTCTAGGAATGGTGATTCCACCACCTCCCTGGGCAAAGCATTCAACTGAGGGATCACTCTGTGAAAAACCTCTTCCTAACATCCAGTCTAAACCTCCCCTGGCATGGCATAAGGCCATGTCCTCTTGTTCTGGCACTGGCCACCTGAGAGAAGAGATTTACACCCACTGATCCTTACTGACCAAGGTCATTCTTGCTCTCTATCTGGAAGAGGAAAAAACATGAGGAGGAAAAAACATGAGGAGGAAATTTCCAGCAATACCCTTGGAATACCCAGGTCAGAGCTGGCTTGAGATGGGCTCCCCCAGCGTGCCCGCCCCCCCCCGCCAGGATTGTCTACATCACAGGACTTGTGGGATAACTCAGGTTTTCTCTCAAAGCAATAGGTTTTGCTGTTTAATACTATTGTATCCTGGCTTGTGTATTTACTAAAGTGAATAGTTGATACTTTCCACACTTTCCTTTACTTTTTTTTTGAACCTGGTGAGGGGAAGGGGTGGTATTTTTTTGGCTCAGCCCCCAGTTTACCTCAAACCTTCACACGGGATCTCCTTGCTCATCCAGGCCTGTCCAGGTGTTTAAAACTGATTTTCATCAATTTAGCTGAAAGCAACTAAAAGCACTTTAAATGCAAACAGGAAGCCAGTTGTTAAGTCAAAATAAGCCAACCTTTAGTAGAAACAAGAATTTGTACATATTAGTTTCTCTGAGTTTAATTTCAGATGGACTTGTTCACAGGCCTAGTTCTAATGCTTTTAAGGAGAAGTAAAGATAAGTTAGACAAGATATGGGATAGAGAGGATAGAGAGGATAGGTCAGAAGGATGGATGGCATAAACTCAAAGAGAAGATTGGTTTTCTTATGTAACTTTGTCCAAGCACAATAACACACACATTCTTTATATCTTAAACTGTTAAATATGTATTTAATGTTATTTTCAATTTAGAAATATTTGAGGAAAGGAAGTTGTTGCATCTTCTGGGGTTGCAAGAGCAAGATGCTAGTTGGAGTTTTGTTTCTTCATCTTCAATCCCACTGTCCTCAAAAAGCTAAGAGTTGATGATTTTATTAGAGAGGAGGAAGGGGACTAGGCAGGAGCTGTTAAAGTATTGGGTTTTTTTATTTCAGGAAGCATAAATCTCTGTGATTCAAAAGGACGGGCTTTGTGTGCGCATGAGAGAGAGAGTGAGTGCAAACAGTAATGCATCATGGAGGACAGGTCATTCCGCCGAACGCAGTTCAGCTCCTGAGTGTTTGGAGATTAGAGGCAGCAATAATTTCTGTCTGCTATAATTTATGTTAATGTGGCAGCCCAAGGTTGTATATTTCTGCTGAGATGGCCATTTTTGTGAGGCTTCATTCTGACCGCGGTAGAAACCGCAAGGGTTTCAGGTATTGGTGTTTGTCTTTTGCTGATTTAGGCAGGCAGTGAAAAAATTATTTCATTGTTATTATTTAATATTTGAATTTAGTGTCTATTTCTTCTGACTTCTGGAGGCTAAAATGGTAAAAAGAACAGGAAGGAGCAGCAAATTGCACCTGTCGCCTTTGTGTAAATTATCCCAAATTTAATGGAGGATCTGGCACTCCTTCCAGTTCCACTGGATGGCTAGAAACATTCCTCTGGGAGCTTTCCACTGATCTCTCAACCCTAGAAGTCTTGGGATGCCAGTGTTTGAGGATCATAAATACTATGGAAAGAGACAAGATATTTAGATGACTACAAGTAGAGAATAGAAAAATTAAAGGGTAAATTATGGAAAACTTCCTGTCCTGAAGGTATGTCCTTGCCCTGTCGAGCAAGAAAAGATAAAGTATTCTCCATTGCTTGACAGATTTTGAATTAGACTTGGAAAAATGTTACTCCATGCAGCGTGTGGAATAATCTTTCTCTGGTAGCAAGATGGCATATGAAAGGTGAAAATTATAAACTTGCAGAATAAATTGTGGTCTAGTGATTTATGTAGGGAAGTGGGCATCAGGACACCTGATTCTTTTCTGTATTTTATCACTAATTTACTTTATAATATTGAGCATGTAATTTTGTCCTTCTGTCCCACTTTGTTCTCATCTTTAAAAAGAATATTTCATCATTTCAAGAATTTACTCCCCTGACAATTTTTTCATAGCTAGATGGTACTCTGGAGTGTTGTGATTATTTTTAAAAATGCCCATAGTCTAGAGGAAACTGGAAGCTCCCTGTCCCATGTGAGTTACTGCCTAACCTCAGGACTGAAACAATTAGTTAAAGCATCCAGTCTTTCATCTCCTTCACAGATTAAGTCTATATGGCGTAGTTGATGGAAACCTCTTCTAGTATGCCTACAGATTCGCTGCATTGCTTTTGTCTTTTGTTGTTCTCACTGTAAATGAATACCAGTTTGGGAGACTCAAAAGAGAGGAAAAATCATTAGGCTATGTTCACTCAGTAAGGCCAAAACCTTTGCAGTGTTTGCCTGAAACCCAGAATGGAGCATGACATCAAGGCCCTATTCTACTTACTGCTCATCACAGCAGATTGGCACCATTCCTTTTTTTGTCTAACAAGCTTGTTTTTTCGAATTGCTAACTCAGTCTCCTACAAGACGCCACTAGCAATCATGCCAATTTTATCCTTGCTTTTCCCCTCAAGGATCTTCCCTCAGCCTGTACTACCACACTTGCACAGCACTGTGCACACAGCCTGAGCTGTCTGCCATGGAAGGAGAGAGGAGACTTCCCTCCACCTTGATTAAAAGCTCCCAACACACATTACAAATGTGATGTGATCTGAGATGTCAAAAGTCTGGCATCCTTTGGTAGGCACATTTCACACTGAGGTCTTCACAGTGTTTTCTTGGCGTGCTTGCTGACTAGCCTGTTGCCAAATTTGAGACACTTGGGAGGGTGTCTTCAGCAGGAAGCCACAGCAAAACTGTAATAGATCGAGTGGCCTGCAGGCAAGCAGTCAGCTGTCAAACCTTTAGGGACGTTGCTGGGCTTTTTTGAGAACACCTGAGGCTACTGTTTGTTCATATAAATAATACTCCAAAGATGAGCAAATGCAAAGACCTCATTATTCAAATTTGGATTTAGCGTGTCTTATTCACATTATTTATTTATTTTAAATTATTTAGTGATACATTATTGCAAGGGCTGGTGTCCTCACCATGGACCTGATGTTTTCTTTCACACTGATGTGACTTCTCTAGGATCAGTGTCATTATTATTTATTCATGCCAATTTAATTCAAAGGGCAAAAAACAGACCCTGACTAGCTATAATCCTAGAAATGAAATAAATCTGAGGATTAAATCCAGGGACTTTCAGCACTAATGCAAAGCTTCTTGATGAGTTAGGAGAATTATAGGGCCTTGTAAAACCTATGTCTAGAGTTTACATGTCAAATTGCTTGTATCTGCCACAAAATACTACTTTAACTTGGAATGTAATAGCAGAAGAACCAGAATAAAATCAGTAATTAAGGACCAAGGAAGCCAGTTTGACAATATGAAGTTTCCCTTGTAGAATATCCTCTCTATGCTGTTTAGTTTGTTCCATGTCCAGGAAATAGCACAAGCATTTTGCATTGCTCTCAGAACTAGTTTCCCGAATAGCCTGTGAGAGAAAGCTGTGGCTGTTATCCTCTTCTTGGGAAAAAAAAATGATAGGGAAAAAACCCATTAATTCATCCAGTTGTAGGAAAACAGCTCAGGAAACCCCGTGTTTTTAAAATACAAGTTTAGCAGCAAGATACCCTTGCACAAGTAGTTTTGTAACACTTGTTTCTCTAAGTCCTTCAAGAGAGAACATGTGTGTTGCATATATCCAAGCTGTCTCCACAGCTCCACCTGCTTTACCACAGGCTGCTGGAGTGTTATCCTCCCATTCCATGTTATCTGACTCGTGATACAGAATGATTTGGTAAAAAAATTCAAAAAAGTAAAATGCCAACATGTAGCAGTCTTTGTTCCTTTGACATAAAATTTTCTTCTTCCTTTGTTTGCTGAGTTGGCAATTCTCATGTAAATATGTTTTCATAAGAAGTACACAGGGTGACACAGAAATTTTGCATGGAGGGAGCTAAATTTGAATCTTAAATGTGAGCATTCTCTATCCCAGTTTTAAAATGTAGTATTGTGAATGGATTTTGATCTTGAATCTTTCTGTCTGTCATTTGGGTTTGGGACTTCTTTGTCAAACATACCAAGTAAAGAAATTCTGAAAAAAAGCAGTTTGCCACCCTGACTCATCACCTCTTTACTTCCTTACCTCCAGGAAGGTACCTTCCTTACCTTCTTATGCTCAATAGGGCCTCAGCAGATATCGTTAGAGTTTAAGTAATGGATGTCTTGCTGACACCTAATACAAAATTCATACCTTTTTTCTAATATTTGTAATAAAGGTTTCATAAAGTGCAAAAATTACTTTAAGGTTTCGTGGAAAAGTCTCTGTCAGAGCATCTACAGTAGGGAATAAGTCTTCAAATTCTGAACTGGTAAGAGCTTTGGAGAAACAAGGTGGGGACTAAGGGTGAGGAGTGGGCTAGAGCATAAGGGAAGGATCTCATTAGGGAGGGGTTGTGTTCTTTCCCTGGTAGGCTTCCTTGAAAGCTCTGTTGTAGGTTTTGTCTAAGGCAAAGCTCAGTAGGCAGTTTGGGGATCCTCTGTCATAGTTATGTTACCACAGTGATGGCATCTTTCTTGTCTTGACAAGTGAGCAGAGTGAAAGATTTGCTGCTATGAAGGAAAGAATAAAGAATCTCCATCCTATATTGGATGCGGTGGGAAACATTCCTACAAAGGATGAGAAAAAGACTGAGCCTTCCTTGCCTCAGTCTTTTATAGTTGGATCAGTTATACCAGACAGAAGTGAGGAGCAGAATGATGTGCCCATAATTCAAGTGGAAAAAATTACTGACCTGCTGCTCCACTTTAA
Organism: Pitta sordida; assembly: GCA_013390025.1. Lineage (NCBI taxonomy): Eukaryota > Metazoa > Chordata > Aves > Passeriformes > Pittidae > Pitta > Pitta sordida. The sequence continues at coordinate 89,980 of WEKX01022167.1, read as the reverse complement.
TGCACACAAATCTATGTGGCCGTGTGGAATCCATCCAAGGGTACTGAGAGAGCTCACAGAAGAGCTTTCCAAGTCACTCTTCGAAGTTTATCACCAGTCTTGCTTAGGCAGGACGGTCTCAGAAGACTGAAGTTAGCCAGTGTGACACCCATCTACAAGAAGGGCTGGAAAGAGGACCTGAGGAGTTACAGGCCTGTCAGCCTGACCTCTGTGGCAGGGAAAGGTATGGAATAGTTCATCTTGAGGGCCATCATGTGGCACATACAGGACAACTAGGAGATCAGGCCTAGCCAGCACTCAGGGTAAGTCCTAGCTGACTAACCTGATATCCTACTATGATAGGGTAACCTGCCTAACGGATGAGGGAAAGGCTGTGGATATTTTCTACCTAGACCTTAGTAAAACATTTGACACTGTCTCCCACAGCATTCTTCTGGAAAAACTTACTGCTCAGGCCTTTGATACATGTACTCTTCGCTGGGTAAAAAATTGACTGGATGGCTGAACCCAAAGAGTGCTGATGAATTGACTTAAATCCAACTGGTGGCCAGTCACACTCAGTGTTCTGCAGGGCTTAGTATTGGGGGCAGTTATGTGCATGTTATGGGGAGAGCCTTATTCTAAAACTTTTCTCCTTTTTACTGGACAGACAATAGAGTGTTTCCTTCTCATCACCCCTTCTCTTCCCTGCACCCCCTGCTGCCACTGCTGCGGGGTGCTTTCATCCTGTGGGATGTGGGCCAGCATGGGGCAAGCATGGATAGATCTCTGAAGAGGATGGCATTTGGAGCCGTGGGAGTTGCCAGTGTTGCGCAGAAACACTGGGAGCCATTGTTTTCTGTGGGACCAAGACTCCATGTTTTGAGCACATGGCAGGGAAATAAAGCCCGTGCTTCCTTGGAGGAAACAGAGCAGGCCCAGAGGGTGGGACAGGCTGAGTAACGGCCAATAGGAAGATGTGATGACACAAAGACACACCCACAAATCATGTGACTAGAGGACGGGCCCGAGGCCCTATAAATACAGCTGCTGGGGCTCACAGAGCTGGCTTGTGGACCTCTTGAAGTGAAGACGTCTCATTTGCTCCTCTGATCTTCACCACCGCCATTTTTGCTCAGACCACATGTCCCTCAATTCTCCATCTCAGCATTGCTTCTCCCCCCAGTGTCCTGGCCTCACGACAGCGCAATACCTTCATCAATGATACAGATGAGGGGATCAAGTGCAGTCTCAATTTGCAGATGACACAAAGTTGGGTTGAGTTGATCTGCTAGAGAAAAGGAAGGCTCTACACTGGGATGTGAACAGTCTAGATTGATGAGCTGAGGCCGACATTCAATAAAATAAAGTGCTGGATCCTGCACTCGGGTCAGGGTCACAAGTCCATGCAGTGAAATAGGGTTGAAGCAGAGTGGCTAGAAAGCTGCTGGGCAGAAGAGAATTTAAGAGTGGTGGGTCTGGAGGATCTGGGCATGCTACTCGACAGCCAGCTGAACATGAGCCAGCAGTGTGCCCAGGCGGTCAAGAAGGCCGATGGCATCCTGGCCTGAATCAACAAGAGTGTGGGCATCAGAACCAGGGAAGTCACTGTCCCTGGAGGGCAACAAAGGTAGTGAAAAGTCAAAAGCACAGGTGTAACCAGGAGCAACTTAGGGAGCTCATATCATTTAACCTGGAGAAAAGGAGACTGAGGGGACACCTTATTGCTCTCTACAACTACCTGAAAGGAGGTTGTAGTGAGGTCAGTCTCTTCTGCTTGGTGACAAGTGGCAGTACAAGTGGAAATGGCTATAAATTGCCACAGGAGAGGTCTAGATTGGATAGTAGAAAAATTTTCTTCACAGAAAAGATGGTCAAGGACTGGAATAGAGTGCCCAAGAAAAGTAGTGGAATCACTGTCCCTGAAAATCTTCAAAAACTGTATAGACGTGGTGCTTAGAGACATGGTTTAATAGTAGACTTAGCAGTGTTAAGTTAATGATTGAACTTGACGAGATTAGAGGTCTTTTCCCACCTTAATGGTTCTGTGATTCTGTAAAAAGTGGAGGGACCCTCTAAGTAAGAAAATCAGAGTGAATATAATTTCTAAGGGAGTCTTGATGTTTTACTTATTTAAAACTTAAGAACAGGAGAATGGTCTTTAGGAAATATTCCTTCAAGCTGAAAGAGATGGTGGCTAGCCATTATGTGACAGTTTACCTAATTTCTTCACTAAGTACACGGTCCCTTACACACCTGCCTAGTCATTATTCTAGAAGTAAATTATTTTACAGTCTGTAATTTTGAGATAAGTGAGATACAACAAAGTGCAGTTATCCTCATTATAAGAACTGGAGCCAACAGGTTTGTAAGGATGTGTTATGTGCTTAAATTCCTTTTAAAAACCTTGTCTTTAAAAATTTGGTATGTAACACACAAGAAATCTGTGGTGCAGCAACAAGCTGAACCTAGGTTTTACAATGCATGATTTGCCAAAGGGTTTCTTTAGGGCCAAGAGCTTAGCAAGATGCAGAGATAACATTTATGTCGGTAATTACTATAACTTTGGATATTCCTATTAAGAGGGAAAGCGGAATTGAGAAGGGTATTAAACCTCATGCTTTAGATCAATCTTAGAGATTAGGATGTTATCTTTTGTGTTAGATTCTTGTTGCCTCCTTGCTGCGACAGCAAAATCTTCCTGCATGTTCGTCTCAATGATTGAGTCTTGCCAAATAGTGCTTCATGAGCCAGGCTGTTGAAGTGCACCAACCTCTGTGTTTGTATGTTTTCTGAGGTCCAGGTTGAAGCAAATTACTAGTTGCCGACTCACTAGATTATCCTTTCCTTCCTCCTTCTCCTTTGCCTCCTGCAGATTTTGGTTGTAAATTTACTTTCACCATTAAGACATTGTTGTGCTCTTCTCCTGGCTCGAAGTGGCTTCATTGCTTCATGTAGCTTGTGGAATATATACAAGTGAAACAGCATATGACAACTAGATCTTAAAATTATTGGTTCCTCATTTTCCTTTCCCTTTGCTTGATTTCCATTCCTTATTGCATTTCTGTAGTTTCAGTGAGCAATCTCCTTCTCCACAGAACAAAACCTTATTAAAATATAACTACATAGATGCTTGTATTTAATGTAAATAAAGGTTAGTTTCCATATTTAACAGTTAGGTCACTGATTGAGAAACCTGTACATTTTTTGGCTGTCACAGTAATAAAAGTATTTATGAAGATACGATCTGTATTTAGGGAGAATTAATCAAGGTTAGAAGTAAAATCTATATGGCTGAAGGAAACACCTTTGTTGTCTTTTTAAAAAATGGTGCTAGTGGGGAAGAAATGTCACTATCATCAATTAAAAATGGAAGGACACATTTAAGATTGAAATGGAAAGACCTAGAAGCATTACTGATTCTTGGACTGTATCTACTCCATAGATAACATAGGACATCATCTCCAGGGCTGTCAATCTGAGATGGTTTCATAAGTAGCAATCTCAGTAAAAAATAACTTAATTGACAAAAGCTATGAGGATGGATTATTTCAGTGTCTGGAAGCATCTCACCTCTGCAGACCAAGGTTCGCATATGCCCTTATTTATATGAGAAAATGAATGCATCGGTCTCCTTCTGCCCTTGTCCTTCTCTCTATTCAGGTACTTACTGAAACCAGTGATAGTTTAGCACGTTAATTTCTCTTGAAAAAAAATGCCACTTTTATATAGTAGCAGAAAATGCTACTACTATGTTGAATGAACTGATCATGTGAACACCCTCATCTACATGGGGCCATGCTACCAAAGACCAGCAGCCACAGAGTTTAAGATGAGTCAGAACTCTGCTCATAGAATATCTTCTGGCAGTCTCAGCAGTATTAACATCTTTATGTGACTCATTAGCATAATAAAGAAGAAACAATATGTATCAGAAGTGTAACTAAAGCCAGGAGAGATGTTTTTTAAACCTTCTACAGGACCACCAGTAATTTACACTGTCTCTCTGTATTTCCCACTCAGTTGAACAATGTAATTACTAGTGGCCAGCCTTTTCAAGAGATTAGGAAGTAAAATGCATTTGTAGACTGATTTTTCAGGCGATGAAGGTGATACAGCTGAGCAAAACAGGTGTAGATGTACTGATTTCATGGATTAGTAGAAAATTGGAGAGCCAAGTCAAAGGTAGCTTTTCTAATTGTTGTGAACTGAACTGAAAAGGCTGTTTTTGTAATTTGGTGATTGAAATAGAAAGTAGTGTTGGAAGTACTCAAGAACTTTATTTCCCTCTCCTCCAAGTTTTGTGTAATCCGTAAACTTGATTAGTATCCTTTCCAGACCCTTGTCGAAGTAATTTATTAAGATGTTGAAGAGCATAGAGGGTAAGATGAAACCCCGTGGAACCCCACTAGTGATGGGTCCCCACTCTGATGTCAACCCATTCACTGTGACCCTCTGTGCTTGATCCATAAGCCGATTGCTCACCCACCTCATGATGTGTTTATCCAGCTGTGGGCTATAAATTTTCTCCGTAAGAAGCCTATGAGAAACAGTATCAAAAACTTTACTGATATCTAAGAAGATTACATCAACTCCCCTTGATCAGCAAGGTGGACTTACCTTGTCATGAAAGGAAATGAGGCTGGATAAGCAGGGCTTTGCTCTCATGAAGCTGTGCTGGCTGTGACCAATGACAGCATTGTGTTTCTGGTGTTTTTCAGTACTTCCTAAAATAATCTTCTTCATGAAGAATCTTTTCCAAGAAGAACTGAAAGTGTAATCAAATCAATGGTGTGAAAACTACGTTCAGAAAAGGATCATTGTTTGGGAGAAGCCACAACTGCTATGTAAAACTTGATGCAGCTTTCCTAGTTAGACATTAGTGGGATGGATGATATTGTAAGAAAAAGAGATTCTCCTTGAACATCCCAAATAAAACTAACTGTGAAGCAAAATATTTAAATCTCTCCCTCTCCCTCAGCATTTGCCAATGGACAAACCTTGTTGAAAAGCATTTGCATCAAAACCCAGGATATTTTGAGGGTAACTAAGGAAACTGAAATTACTTATTATGAATTCTACCAATATATAGTCTAAAAGAAAAGAGTTGTTGAGGAAGGCAGACTTGGAGTCTTATCATGAAATTAGCTTTCTAGATGTTGCTCTGACAACCAATGTGTGGAAAAGTCCTAGCCAAATTGAGAGTTGGTGACTCTCAATCTAGGAAAAAAAGCATAACTCTCATCATGAAGCTCAAGAACACAGTTGATTCCCTTTTAGGGATCTTAGCAGCTGGAATACTTAAGCAGTGAAGAAAACTATGCTGACTTGATGGGAATTAATCACAGTAACTTTTAAAGTTTAAATATACACCCCCATCAGTACCAAAAAAGGCCCTGCCTACTGGCCATGGTGCTCATCTCCAACCCACACATATGTTGAGAGACACTGGAGCTGATTACAATCTGTATGAATATTATTTTTAATGGTTATAATAATCCATCTCTGAATAATCACTAAATGTACCTTTAAAAAAACCACAAAACCAAGCCAACAAAAAGCTAACCAAGACTACAGTATATGCAGATGACTAAAATAACAGCAGTTCCTTTCTTCCTATGCAGAACTGTTATGCTTAAACATTCCTAGTGAAAGCATCTGCAGGAGTTCACAAGCAGGATTTTAACCATTCAGTTGTCTGGCCTTCAGTTTCTCTGTTGATTGTTTTCACAGAATCACAGAATCACAGAAAATTATGAGTTGGAAGGGACCCACAAGGATCATCTAGTCCAACTCACCATCTAATACCCGTACAGCGACCAAGAGCACATCCCAGAGTATAATAACAACCTAGATGCCTCACAGTCTAGCAGGCCACTCTGAGCCGGAGGGGGCCCAGGGTCATCCAGCCCTCACCCCCCAGCTAGACCAGCTAGGCCATGTCACTAAGCTCCTCGTCCAGTCTTCTCTTAAACACTTCCAGGGATGGCGACTCCACCACCTCCCTGGGCAGCCCATTCCAATATGCAATTACTCTCTCCGTGAAAAACCGCTTCCTAACATTGAGATTAAACCTCCCCTGGCGTAGCTTGAGGCTGTGCCCTCTCGTTCTGGTGTCGTCAGCCTGGAAGAAGAG
>WEKX01022167.1:66792-83615 GCA_013390025.1 Pitta sordida | reverse complement strand
TGGTGTTATTAAAAACAGAGGCGAAGTGTGCATTGAGTATTTCTGCTTTTTCCTCATTTTTGGTTACTATGTTACCCTCTGCATCCAATAGGGAGTGGAGGCTGTTACTGCCTTTCTTTTTACTGTTAATGTACTTATAGAAGCTTTTCTTGTTGTCCTTGACAGAGACAGCTAGGTTGAGCTCCATCTGGGCTTTCGCCTCTCTGGTTTTCCTCCTACACTGCTTAACAGCTTCCTTAAACAGACTCTGACTCACCTCCCCTTTTTTCCAAAGGTTGTACAGTCTCTTTTTCTCCCCCAGCTCCTTCAGGAGCTCTTTGCTCATCCAGACTGGCCATCTGCCCCTCCGACTCACTTTTCGGCACAATGGGATCGCCTGCTCCTGTGCCTTCATGAGCTCATCCTGCAGCTTGGGATATGCATTGCCAAGGTAAAACTTTGAAAAATTCATTATTTTGGCTTGGAATAATTGAAGAATCTTTTTCTGGATGGCCCAGAGTTATGTGTATGACATTAATCTAGTCTGCCTTTAGAATTTTCCATCAGGCCCATCGCCTTTATATCTGAGCACCTCCTGCTCTTCAGGGATGTGAAGGCCAGGAAATGAAAGGAGGCTGTTAAACTGAGTAACAAAGAGAGCATGAAATGTGCCCTAGAATAGAGTCTGTGTCATGAGTTAGGAAGGAGAGAAAAGGGAAGGAGAGACTGGTTGAAGCATTACCATGTCTCTGTATTTCCTCTAGTGGGTATTGCCCATCAATTCCCTAGTTGGTAGAGTGTTTTTAAGTCTACAATTGTCTATCTTCCCAGAGACAAGTAAATTATGTTCATTTTGGTTTTGATGTTGAAAGTCTATGCTTTTAACACAATTGGGTTTTAGCAGAAGGTCATATTATGTGAGGTTAAGAAATAGTTACAGAAAGGATTTAGAGATGTTGGGGTGTTTTTTTGGAATTGTGTTCTTTTTGCATATTGTATAGGACACATTTCTGGACAAGAGGCTCAGTCTTTCATTCCTGATCTAGATATGCCACTGCACAATGACAAAGGCTGATACAAGTTGATCTGGATTAGCTACTCTGTGCCAGTACTTGGGCTATAGTATCTTATAATCAGCAACTGGAGTCACTAATTATCGAGGTGACTAATGATCGGCAAAATTCATTATCAGCGATGAGCAAGACTACACATAAAGAAGTTGATTTGGGGATTACCTCTTGCACCCCTGTTCCAGGTCTTCTTTTATTATGCTCTTTGTAAAACATCACCTGCTGTTGCCATTCAGCTGATTAGGATTCTCACAACTTCTGTTTTTTTGTCCTAATCAGCCAGGCACCTGGTGCAGCCAAGTTAACTTTTTCACAATCAGCTGGAGTAAAGAAGCCATGAGGGAGTTGCTGTAATTTCAGTGAAGTATCTCTGCAGGTCCTTAGTTCTTCGTTGCTCTTGTTATCGCCCGTATAGTTTCTGTTTCAAACTGGGATAGCTCAAAAAATGACCATCCTTTTTCGTTCTGCCAGACTGACCCCACATGCAGGCTCATTAAGCCCCAGCTTGCTTATTGTTTGCACTCTCAAAGCTAATGTAAGTCAAGGGAGAGATTGGTGCTTGGCTTTTGCTCAGAATGTCGAACAAACAGCTGAGTGGTTTCTAACTAACTAATTTCAAAGAAGAAATGCAAACTCTGTTTTTAATGTTAGCTTGCTCTAGTAGCAATTTTTCCAGGGCATTTGTCTCTGTTGGATAGAAATACAGAGTAAAGATGAGTCCATTTAAGAGTTTTGGTGTCTATATTTTCAGTCATTTGATAGAGATACTGGAGTAGAATAGAAATCACTGTATTTAGGCCTGCAGAGAGACAGACCCAGATTTCCTATACCACAATGTGATAAATCAAGGTCTGTATGTGACAAATCCTACAAAGCAAATACAGAGGGCAAGGACAAAAAGTAATGGTAAAGAAACTAACAAAATATTTGGTGACATACTGTGCTGCTGAAAATTTCCATTTACAGGTCCCTTCCTGAAAGGGGACATTCCCTTCATGTCTCTCCTCATGGAGGAGAAAGCAAAACTAGCCTGCCACTTCTCCAGCCTCTCTCTGGAGGGCAGGATGGTCAAGTGATAAAGCCATAGCTATGGCTTTCATCCAGTACTTACTCTCTTCCCCTAGATTTCAGTGTGGAAAACATCAGCTTGATGTTTCTTGAAGTGTGTGTATTCTGAGTACCTGTATGGGGGAATTACATAATGTTACAGTTTGGTGAAATCTAAAGTTTGCCTGTGCTGCATAAATATAGAAAGATAGTTATTTTTTTCTTGTTTTTAGTTTAAGAGTGTGACTTCAATGCATTTCCAAACTGTTGATGAAGTAGATGATACTTGCAAACTTCTGTCAGTTATAACTAAATATTCTAGAAAAGAAACTCCCAAACCCAAGAACAAATAACCAGCTTCTCACCATTTCAACTTTGTTTTATTGTAAGCCTTCTCCCAGGGACAGACAGTTGAGTCACACTGAGGGTTATCAGTTATAGATTAGGAAAAAGAATAGGATGTTCAAACAGACCATCTCTCTTGCCTCCAGTGGGGGTGTTAGCCCAAGTTATTTGTTCCTCTGCTGAGGAAGGATGAATGAGAAAGGAGAATTGCTGTCAGTGATAGACATTGAAAAGGATGTTCTCTCCACGATGCAAGGTGAGTCTGCAGTATTCAGACAGCAGCAGGCTGAGGGAACATCTCACCACTGTGTTGCTAAAGAAGAAGTTCAGATGTGAAAAGTAGGAAAATAAACAAAAAATCCCAGAGCAACAGTCTCGAAGATTTAGTGGTGCATCAGCTTTTGGTAGTATATTCAGATGGCTGTGAAGAAAAACAAAGCATATGTATCTGTGATTTTTGCTTGGCAAAGTCACCTTGTGTCTGCATTCAGCGACAATGTTTCATTGTGCATGTAAGGTATGTCCTACCCTGTGTGTGTTTCACTACTGGAGGATCATCCCTTTATAATCATGATTTCTTTAAAAACACAAGACCCTTTTGTGCAGTATCTTTTCTCTGCATGCATAAATCTTTTACTTTAGCTACAGTTACACTGTTCAGAAATAGAAAACTTATTTTATGCTAATCTAGACATCAGTGAAGCCCTTACAGGTTTGTTTTAAATTGTTTTTTTCTATTCCTTCTGTGTTTTAATTACACAGAATTACTATTTCGGTTGGAAAAGACCATAAGGGTCATCCAGTCCAACCACAATCTAACCTCACCCAGCTAACACACCTATCCTAAGGTCTAAAAGCTAACCTAACACCTGATACCCAGCCTCTGTAACCTGATATCAACATACCACAACCCCTGTCCTGATATCAAGTCAGACTACTAAGTGCATCATCCAACCTCTTCTTAAACAGCTCCAGAGATGACGCCTCCTCCACCTCCCTAGGGGGCCCATTCCAACGAGAGATCACTTTCTCTGTAAAGAAATGCTTTCTAATATTAAGTCTAAGTCTCCCCTGAATTGTGTCCCTAGTGATGAGATTCTTATTCTCTGAGAAAATATGTTACTTTGTCTTTGTGATCCAGTTTTGAGATTATGTGACATATCTTGTAAAGAATAAATAATAATTCCATGGCATCTTCTCACTTTCAGGAAGACTTCAATGCTCTTCAATCTAAATTTTTGTGCTTCTAATTTGATTTTGATCTTTCTGCATGGGTTCTTCCATCTTTCCTATGTATCTCATATTTGTAGATTTTTATTTCTCTTCTTAGTCAGCATTTGCCCGGAATTTTCATATTCGAACGTAAAGCTGTTCTCCTAAATCAGTCTACAACAATCACAGATTTTCTTCCTACCTATTCCTGCTTAGCATCGCCAAATAGAGCTTTGAAGTATTTGGTAGGCAGTCTGAAGGAAAATGAAGAAGAAAATGTCAGGCCAAAACCCACTAGCTAAGTAATCATGAATAATCAGCCCTTTACATACTTTCCCAAACTTTTGTGTGTTACAAAACAAAATGAACCAGGTTAGAATTCTATGGGGAAATCAGACTTTTGTGCAAGATTTAAAGCATTTCTGAATTCTATCTACTGTGTGGAACATATAGTTGTATATTTAGTTAAAATACATATGTAGTGTATTTTATGTAGTATTTTTTGTCCTGTTTTTAAATCTTGATCATAAGTCACTGTTCATTCACAATCTGAGACGTTCTGTCTGAAGCATGGGATAATTTTTAATGACACCTATATTGTAAATTCCTTTCAATGTAGAATGAACTATTCATTAGTATCAGTAGAATTGTAAATTATATGTATATAAACTATGGACTAGTTCTGGTTGCCTTAAAATCTGCAATAACACGTTCCTGGAGTGCTATTTCGGCAAGTCTATTTTTTCCTTGTGGAAGGTCCTTGCAGAGCTTTATGAACAGTATTTTCTCTGTCATAATGGCACAAAATATTATGACTGGCTAGTGGAAAAATACAGCACAGCAACGAATATTGTCTGCAGGGGAATTTTATGTAGCCAAGAATACATTTACCGAAAGAATAAATATAATCAGACCACTGAAATTCTTGCAGTATGATTACATATATCATACTTAATATTTTGTGCTGTTTGTGATCATTTTTGAGTGCTGCATTTTGGACTGCTCTAGCTGTCTCTTGAATTTGTTCCTTAAGAAATTCTCTACTGGTAGGGTACATCACAGCACTCTTCAAGTCTCATTTAATTCCACTTATTTTCAAAATGCTATCTTCAGTGGACATGCATACAAGGAGACTTGGTTCCCAGTTGCAGTGTGTGGTTTTGCACATCCTCTTCTGCTATCCTTTTCTCAGTCTCCCTGTCTGAGCATTCATATTTCTCTCTCAGTGCTCATTTCACTGTAAATCCACAGTAAGGTGCAGGATGGAAACCCCATTGATTTTAAACCCCAAGCTAAGTCTGAGTGAAAAAGGCCAATATCACTCCCACGATCTCACTGCAAATGCTGCCTTGATTTATAAATTAATTTTTTTGTTGTTGTAGGGTCTTATTGCCTTTGACTCCTTTGCAAACCGCAGCATCTTTCAGCATCTTTTTCTTTGCTGACCATGGAGGCATACTCAGTTGCCTGAATATGAAGTGTCAAACTTCTCACTTTCTGGTGCCTCCTATCAAGATATATGATAACCTCTCAAAAAAGACTTTAAGCATGTGTATTGAATTTAATTTAAAGAAAGAAAAAAGCATAAGGATGCAGGTTATTTTGGGAATAAAAATATAATTTTATCTTTTATTTTCTCTCCCACAGTGAGTTTTGAAGTTGGACACATGGTTACTAAGAGAGTCTGGCTTTACAGCTGGAGCAATGTAAAAATAGTTTCAATTAAAAAGATGTGAAAAAATATAAAAAGTATCACAAACATTTGGTTTTCTTAATAAAAGTGTGAAATTTACAGAGACCAGGATGGTGCAGTTGAGTATAAAGACTTTGATGCTAGTCAGTTGATATGACCTTCATGAATCACTTGGCTTTTTTATGTGTGAATAATGCACGTATCCAACTTGTACCAATAAAACCTGTATAATATACACCACAATATTTTATTGTCTTTCCATAATTAAACGATAAACTTCAACTAAACTGCTCCGCAAATTTCTCCATCTGGACCCTGTTACCAGAGTAGGTGTAAATGATTCACTGTCTACAGGAGTTTCATAACACCAAAATAAGTGGATGCAGTGCACCTCTTTTTTACAGGTAGCGTGGAGCCATAGTCGTTTAGTGACTTTCTCAATGCCACATACTAAGTCAGAGACAGATTTCCCATGTGCTGGGCAGGCAGCCCAATGACTGAGATATCCCTCAATCCAGTGAGGTTTGTGACCTAGATGAACACGTTTGGTGCATCTGACAACACTTCAACCCTGTTTCTTCTGGGTACATCTGTCATGTTTGGCTGTCTTGCAGGTATTTTGCCTCTGTGCTCATCTGGAAAGCTGGCAGGTGTGCAAGCATGGCCATTGTGACTTTCTGGGACAGGTATCAACCAATAGTTAAGGTTTCAGTGAGCTGTGCATTATAATATCCTTGCAGAACTGAGCTGGGTTACTAGTAATAACTGCAGTGAATTTGCAGAGAGCTTTGGATAATGGAAATCTGTCATAAACTGTGCTGTCGGTGGGTAGAAAAGGTCAGCTGTGTATTCTGTTGGAGAAAGAAAATTGTGGTAAAGGTCAGAAGGATTAGGACATTTTCACTCTGCCTCAGTCTGCCAGTTCCTCTGGTTCTTTGCTGTGGTGCACGTTTTATAGAGAATAGAATATAATTAGAAACCTGAGGAACCCAACAATGAAGACCCATCTCCAATTTTTATCTATAATCTATCAAGCTGGGATTAAGTTAAGGAACAGAAGGAAGTTTTTAATACTGTCCTCCTCCCTCCAAAAAGAGTAAGCTGTGGAGTATAGTGTGCTTTCAATAGCCTAAGTGATGTTAATCTGAAGTGAAACACACTTTGTTATTGAATGTATCTCTCTATCACTAAATCATGAAATCACAGCACTGGCTTTGTTCTGTAGTGTGCTCTAGGCTTTTCTTGAGAGCTTGTGGATTTACTCTTATTTTCTTGTAAGTAGTGTCATTAAGATATGCTGGTTTTAATTGATTACCTATCTTTAATAAACACAAGACAGTATGTTGTCTAATGCAGGATAACAAAATAGCGCGTATTTGCAGGGGATTCCCAAAGGAGCTATGTGTTTGAAATCTAAGGAAACACTCTGTTCTGTAAATAACTAGCCACTGGAACTCACTGCTGTATGGTGGTGTGGAATCTTAACTACACTGGAAATCTTTAGTGTTTTAGAAGTGTTATATGGAGTGTGGACCTCTTTTTCCAAGCTGACGACACCAGAACGAGAGGGCACGGCCTCAAGCTACGCCAGGGGAGGTTTAATCTTAATGTTAGGAAGCAGTTTTTCACAGAGAGAGTAATTGCATATTGGAATGGGCTGCCCAGGGAGGTGGTGGAGTCACCGTCCCTGGAGGTGTTTAAGAGAAGGCTCAATGAGGAGCTTAGTGACATGGTCTAGCTGGGGGGTGTAGGGCTGGATGATCCTGGGCCCCTTCCGGCTCGGAGTGGCCTGCTAGACTGTGAGGGAACTAGGTCTGTGTTACCGCTCTGAGATGTGCTTTCGGTCTCTGTACGGGTGTTAGGTGGTGAGTTGGACTAGATGATCCTTGTGGGTCCCTTCCAACTCATAATATTCTGTGATTCTGTAATAAGTAATAATAATTACTTAAGTAATTATATAAATATAAATAATTATATAAGTATAAATAAGTAATTATAATTAATAATAAGTAATGCGCAATCTCTCACTGATGAAATTTGGCTGGAAAACCCTATAAGAAATACAGTAATACTTCACTGCATTGCAACTTCTCCATTGCGACCTTGCTGTTTTGCGAGAAATTTTTCTCACAGACCTGCCTCAGTGATTCACGGAGCTTCCCGGCCAACGCATGTGCAGTGCCTCTGCTTCACTGAGGGGTGGCACCGGTGCTCCCTGTGGGACGGGACTCCCCTGGCCCTGTGAGGAGGGTGTGTGGTGCCTCTCGCTCCCATGGTGTTTATGGTCCCGGTCCCTGTCCGCTCTTGTGTGTCTCCATGCCCTGTCTCTATAGTGGAAGGCTCACGCTGCCGCCGCAGCTGCTGTGCCAGAAGGAAGCTTCTGTTCCCCCATGCCCTCCCCAGGCTGCAGCAGGGGGAAGCAGTGCTCTGGTGGGTCCCTACAGTGCTCCCGGGACCAGGGGATGTTAAAGGGAAAGAAACNGTGCTGTCGGTGGGTAGAAAAGGTCAGCTGTGTATTCTGTTGGAGAAAGAAAATTGTGGTAAAGGTCAGAAGGATTAGGACATTTTCACTCTGCCTCAGTCTGCCAGTTCCTCTGGTTCTTTGCTGTGGTGCACGTTTTATAGAGAATAGAATATAATTAGAAACCTGAGGAACCCAACAATGAAGACCCATCTCCAATTTTTATCTATAATCTATCAAGCTGGGATTAAGTTAAGGAACAGAAGGAAGTTTTTAATACTGTCCTCCTCCCTCCAAAAAGAGTAAGCTGTGGAGTATAGTGTGCTTTCAATAGCCTAAGTGATGTTAATCTGAAGTGAAACACACTTTGTTATTGAATGTATCTCTCTATCACTAAATCATGAAATCACAGCACTGGCTTTGTTCTGTAGTGTGCTCTAGGCTTTTCTTGAGAGCTTGTGGATTTACTCTTATTTTCTTGTAAGTAGTGTCATTAAGATATGCTGGTTTTAATTGATTACCTATCTTTAATAAACACAAGACAGTATGTTGTCTAATGCAGGATAACAAAATAGCGCGTATTTGCAGGGGATTCCCAAAGGAGCTATGTGTTTGAAATCTAAGGAAACACTCTGTTCTGTAAATAACTAGCCACTGGAACTCACTGCTGTATGGTGGTGTGGAATCTTAACTACACTGGAAATCTTTAGTGTTTTAGAAGTGTTATATGGAGTGTGGACCTCTTTTTCCAAGCTGACGACACCAGAACGAGAGGGCACGGCCTCAAGCTACGCCAGGGGAGGTTTAATCTTAATGTTAGGAAGCAGTTTTTCACAGAGAGAGTAATTGCATATTGGAATGGGCTGCCCAGGNGTGGTGCCTCTCGCTCCCATGGTGTTTATGGTCCCGGTCCCTGTCCGCTCTTGTGTGTCTCCATGCCCTGTCTCTATAGTGGAAGGCTCACGCTGCCGCCGCAGCTGCTGTGCCAGAAGGAAGCTTCTGTTCCCCCATGCCCTCCCCAGGCTGCAGCAGGGGGGAGCAGTGCTCTGGTGGGTCCCTACNGCTGCAGCAGGGGGAAGCAGTGCTCTGGTGGGTCCCTACAGTGCTCCCGGGACCAGGGGATGTTAAAGGGAAAGAAACTGACATCGATGTCACCCCTCACCATAAGGGGCCCCGAGTGTTGCAGTGTTGCAAAGTTAAGGTTTCTCAGGCTCCAAGAGCACCAACCACAGCCCGGGGACACCCCTTCCCTGCCGCAGCCCTGGAGCTTCCCCCCTGCAGAGGCAGTGCAAACATGCACGGTGGCAGTAACCCGGCAGCAGCTGCGGAAGCGGCAGCTTGGCTGAAGAGAAGCCGAGGGTTTTTCTGGGGGTCTCCCCAGCTGGAGAGGGCTCAGAAGCACTTCCCTTTGCTCCCCTGTGCTGGAAGACCCCATGGGGAGGAGTGGAAAATGCTCCTCTGTGCTCCTGATTGGCAGGGGGTAGAGCGATGGGCATGGTCTGTATGCATATTAATGACCTGCGCGTGTTTGCAAATTTGACAGTTTGCAAGACCATGGGGAGACCTGTTCCTAGTGACGGGTGCGGTATTAATATATAAAAAGCAATACTTACAGAATGTAAACAAACCACCAAGTGAGAAGGTAGTAAATATTTAGGCCAGATATTTAGCAACTACCTACCAAAAGCATTCTTGTACTAAACCATCTGTTACCAATAACTCTAAAATATATTCTTGGTAAGACTGCTAACTGTCCATGCCTCTGTTCAGCATTTCTCAGGAACTCAGCATTCACAGTGGCATAGATAATGAGACAGAATTAAATGCTGTATATTAACAAACTATGTTCCATGCAAAGATTGACAAAATCTTCAAGCCACTTCTTTTCTGTATTTGGTAGCTCTGATCTGCTAACAGTCACCTGTGCATTTGCTGGTATTGATATAAGACAGAGTCTCTCTTCTTGTCTTTTTTTTTTTTAATATAATTTTTTAATATAATTTTTTAATAAGGATGCAGTAATAGAGCTCATGACACATATCTCTTCTTACTGTAGCTGTCTGCCTCTGTGGAGAGAGAGTTGGCACTTTGAGGGTGCAATAGAAAAGAGTGTCTGGATAACAGGGATGTGGGGAAGAACACAACTCACAGAATAAGCTGCTGTCCCTCTAAGAGCAGCAAAGATACCTGCAGCAATATAGGTGGGACAATAAGAGCTAATGAAAAGAGAAAATGAGCTTCATAAAGTCAAGGTTTAAAGTTGATAGTGATACACAATACGTATATCAGTTGACAGTGTCCTTAGGGACAAGCCAATACATTGCTTAACATGGGAAGTTTTTAAAGTTTATTGAAATTTATTAAAGATAAAATATAAGTGGCAGAGAAATTGAAGCCTTTTTTTCCTAATATTTTCCTGTGGTTCTGATTACACCTATCGCTTCTGCCACTGAGTCGTTTCTTGCAAGAACATTACCATGCGACTTTCACTGGTGTTTTCTTGTTTGGAAGTCTGCAAAACTGAACTCACGTTTTGAAACAAATACTGCCTGTGAAATACCTGGAGCTGGCATTTCTCTGTGAATGGTAGCATTTTGGGAAGTTGTGCCATGGAGAGCGACCAAAGTTTCAGAAGCTGCTTTTTCCTTCTGCATTGTGAGGCATAGAGAGCAACTGCTCTATCAATAGTTGAAAGGAGCCATACACTAAAATTTGTAGCTATGCATGCTTTCTGTCCTTTGACCCACAACTCAGTCTGAGCTCCAGCTCAGAGGAAGGAGTTAACCAGGCAACTGTCCTCATCTGGTTCTTGATCTGGCACAACCAACAATACATCTCACTTTCCTGACTAAACTCAGTCTTACAGCTAGAAACTTTGTTCATAATTCTGTTAATCTCTTGCTCTGACTGTTGTGACATTCTTCCTTTGGGTTTTCTTGAGTATAGTTCATTCAAGTGGCTGCTGAGGTAGTAACCTGCATATATTTCTTAATTTATGCTCATCTTGTTTGCTTTACGTCTTTCTGAACTGCCAGTTGTTTTGCATTTCATGCTGAAATCATATCACTTGTCACTCAAGGCACCACAAAATTCTTTTCTTCCTTCCATTTCTGCAGAAGTGCTTCCTGTGATTCCTATTTAGACTCATATCAGACCCCAGTATCATTTTTTTTCACTCTTCTGTTGTTACATCTTTAATAGACATTTGGCATGGATGCCATGCCTTGGCCTGTCTTTCCGTGTGAGAGTATATCACCACTTCCAGCTCATTCAAGTATTTCCTTGCAGTCTTTCCCAAATGCTCTTTTTCCCTGAGTAAGCCATTGGAAAAAGAGAATTGTAGCAACGCAAGTGAAAAGGGAAGTTCCTGGACAAAATAAAAAAGTAGTTTAAGAGATCATTTCCCATTTATTATACATGGGGAATTTATTTCTAGTTTGTGCATCACTGGCCTATGTAGCAAATGTAAAGGAATTTTTACTACAAAGAGCACAGTGATGCCATCTCTGCTCTGGAACATATTTGGCTCACATGAGCAAAAGATAAGTTTGCAGGATCTTTTGCTGACAAACATACATTTGGAATTTCCTTGTGTTTGGCCAGATTAATGAGTAAACAGAGTGGTCTGGAAGCCATNACCTGTGAACTTATGAACCTGTGAACTGGTTCTGTGCTTGAACAAATAAGCTTTGCACCTTAGTAGTTTTTGAGCCTCTGGGGAGAAGTTAGAGCTGAGTAAGCAAGTCCCTCTGTGCACTGGATTCAAGAAGTGTGTAGACACATGCTACAGCAGAGGTGGCCCTATTGAAATATGAGGGGCTTATGTGGATAGCTCACAGAGGAATGTGAACTCACCTGAAGGGATTGGTGGGACAGAGGGAGTGACTGACTACGGTTCCTGATAGGAGTCATGCCTAGTTGCTCTGCAGTAGTTTAAGATAAACTGTGCTCATGGTTATGGGTGGTCTAGTAGGTGCATTGTTCTCTGGGACATAATGTTATTTAAATGCTGTGGACAGTTTGGATTAATTTCTTATGTTAATTTCCCCTTACTGTGCCTTTGGAAAGAGGTCTTTTACTTTATTTACTGATATAAACTCTTTGATAATGTTGTCTATGGTCCATTGACGGGTGGTTGTCACTGTCTCAGAATTGGTTGTAGTGAAGGGATTTATGATCACATTCTCACTTTTTCAAGGTAATAATAGCTCTATTATTAATGGAATACCACATTTTTGGGCATCTGAGAATTTGACCATTTGTAAGCATGCATTAAAAAGGTAAATATGGTAGGCATATTGGGTACCATTTGAATAAAGTAAGCTGTGGAAGTGTGGTTGCTTTCATTGCAGTTTTAGTAAGATGTTGCCACATATGATGAATTACTTCACATTCAAGATAATTTTGTGTGGGTCTAGTATGCCCATTCATCAGAGTGCTTTCCGGCTGTGTGGGACAGTATAGTTGTGTACAGGTGCAGGCAGTTTGTAGAATATGTTATCTTTGCTGCTATCTGAGCTCTGAAGCTACAGGATGCAGCAATTATTTTAAAATGCTGCTGAAAAATGAAGAAGGGAAGTACCTTGAAGACCTTGACTCATACTAAGAATTTTGTTACAGGGTATTTCAGAGAGATAATATGATGATTTTGGGTTCAGAAGAGGCAGAGAAGTAGTAGCAATGCATCAAAATAAAACCATCTCTGTATTGGCTTTTTCACTGACAAACATTTCCTTAGTGTGGGTTTTCCTTTAAATATTATCTATCCTTTTATTTCACTTCTACCACACATAGAACCACAGGGGGAAGTTAATTCCCCACTGAGGCACCAGCATACCACACAGTTGTGTGTATTTCCTATTAATTTCCCTAGGCTGAAGGTTCTGACATCAGTTTTGAAAGATGTGACTGAATTCTACTTGGGTAACATTTAAGTAAACAGATATACCCTACTCACTTGTTTAAAAAATGTGATTGACATTGATGAAATATGAGGCCTATTTCTCTGGCATTGCACAGATTGAAAGGCAGAAATAGCCACGCACAAGCAAAGCAAAGCGAAACAAGCAATTCCTTTGCAACTTCCCATGGGCCTGCAGGCGTTCAACCAACCCCAGGAAAGCAGAGCTCCATCATACATAATGGTGACTTGAGGAGACAAACACTGTAACTCTGAATATCCCCACTGCCACCTTCTTTCTTCAACTTTATATGCTGAGCATGATGCCATCTGATTTGGCCTGTTGGTATCCACAACTCTAGGTGCGTCCCCTCCCATGTTCCTCTTCATCCCCAGCCTACTCACTGGTGGGATGGTGGGAGGAGCAGAAAAGGTCTTGGCTCTTCAGCAAGAGCTAAAACATCCCTCAATTATCAATACTGACATCAGCATAAATCCAAAACAGTGCCTCATTCTAGCTACTATGAAAAAAATTAACTTTATCCCAGCCAAGACCAGCACACTTTTAAAATTTGATTAGTGCAACCTTCCATCAATTCCACCCTTTCTTCTTCTGCAAACTGAGGGTAGATAGAGGGAATATGGGCTAGGACAGCTGCCACCATTGTTAACTGGGTGCTTTTGGCAGTCACTATAATTTGCTACCATAAGTACCATCAGGAGATAGACGAAGAAGGACAGTAGCTACATTTGTGATTCTGCTCTGAGCTGGGCAGTGCACTTTTTCAGGTGCAACTGAAAATCTGGCACAATTAGTATGGTATACTTTTGACAATGTCATGTATGTGTGATGAATTATAGCAGGTCTTGCATGGTAATATAAGTTTACAGTCAAGAGTACAGATGCCTAAACTTAGTCTCCTGAATCTGTTTTCAAGCACCTAAAGATTTGGCCTGGTTTTCAAAATCTGAGCATTTTACAGCTCTTGGCAATTTCAGCACTTCTGAGAATGAGGACACTTCTGTAGATGCTTAAGCATAGATTTTGGAATGCCTAACTTTGGACATCTATTTTTGAAAATGTTGGCCTACATTTGTAGGGAAAATCTTAATCATTAAAAGATTCCTGTAAGACTCTCCTTATGCAGGTGCATGCACAGATACATAGGTGCATGGATAAGTACTTGGCACCAGGAGCAAGTTCTTATTTGCTAGTCCTAGCTGGGCTTTGCTGAACATTAACTCTGTCCTCCCCAGCAGTCCCCTTCCCCATCTTAATCAACAGCTATGATTCTGGAGGCTGTCATCAGTGAATGTGGCATCCTTTGTGTTTCTATCTTTTGTTGTCAGTAATATGAAAACCAGTACATGCCTGTTATGCCTGTGGATAAGTAATGAGAGAATTAGGGCCAGGAAATGGGAATGTCATTTGTAGTAAGTGTTCATTAGCTTTTGCTTAACTAGCAGTGCTGTTGTTGAGAATCTTACTTGCAAAGTCTATTGAACACCCAAATCAGTTGCTAGCTGTTCATATACTGTACTGCTATGAGGAAATCATTGTACTCAAACATGCAGGGTGCTCCTGCCTTGAGGCAGCATCGGTTTGAATGAAACATCCGGCAGGAAGAAAATGGGATGAAGTTTTGTTGTTTAGATCTACATCCCATCCCTAAAATCTTACAATGAGAACCCCCTGACTTTTGAAGCAATGATTTTATTTAACAGAGACTTGCATCCTGTGAGGAACTTTATACGATGCAAAATAAGGGCTCCTCTGTCTTTCAGATCGGTGTCTGTTAAAAGTTATTTGAACTTATAAGACTATGTATTTTGGTTCCAATACTACCATTGGAACTGTTTGGAGTGTTCATACTGTATGTGGGTCAAATTGTCAAAATTTTTCCAAGATTAAAAAATACTAAGTATGTTCTTTTTAAATTCCTGTCTTCCTGGAAGCAGTCTTTCTACAATTTACATTTAAAAGAAATACATGGGAAAGCTTCTATGACATCAATTTAATTCTGAAATAGAAACTGTTATGATTTTTCCAACTCAAGGGGCTGTTTTTAACCCAGAAAATATACACAATTTTTATCAAGGCAGTATTCTTTAATCTAAAGTGTTCCCCGATGACCTAGCTCTGCAAGTACTTAAGTGCCTGCAATGCCATGGGACCACTGTAATTCCTCATTCTGTCCCCTTACAGCTTTTCCTAGGAGTCAGGAGTTTCACTAAATGTAACTGTTCTTTCTTACATGCATGCACATTAATAATAAGGTAGTATCTACAAAGGTCTCACTAGAAAAAAATAAAACATGTTATAACCTATGTAACATATGCCTGTGTATGTAGCAAAAATGACCTGTAACAACAGTTTCCCAAGTACTTCTATACCTAACTAAACCAATATGCACTCCAGCGTATCTCCATTGCTATTGTTTCTTGTGCTCTGAACTCTTCTTCGTCACTGTTGCTGTCCCTTTGTTGCATTGTTGCTGCAAACCTTTTATTTAGAGGAGGCAGGAGAGGAGTGTGTGACTGTACCTGTGTACAGCACTGGTGTTTAGATGGAACTCTGCAAGTTTGACTGCGTCATCATTTTCACCTTTGATGGGGGAGTATCTTAGGTTTCTTCCATTTGCCTGAGGTTCCGACATGGCCTCCTCTTAAATCAAGCTTGAAGGGAAATTGATTGAAAAGAAAACACCATTATGGGAAAACAATTTATTCCTTGACAGAAGGCAGAGTTTTGTCTATACTGTGAAATAAATATTATCTACCTGTTAGCTTTAAGAAGTGGAAGCTGCTCATTCCTCTATGATGGCTTTGATCATTATTTGAAATGGGATTTTTCTTCTACTCTGTGCAGTCATTTCATGTCAAACCACACAGTAAGCATCTGATACCTCATGCCCTGCTGAATTCTCACATTTTTTTCCGTTGTGTGTGCTCTCACACAAATGAACCTCAATTTATGTACATATGTACATAAGGGAAGACATTTTCCAGACAGTTTTTTGGCTGCTCGGTTTCTCTTCTGATCCAGCAGTCTGCAGTGTGGTGTCTGAAGAAACGCAGACTTTCCTCTAGGTATCTTTTAGTGCCTACTACTTCATTTGACTCCTGGGGTATCCTTTGTGTAGACAGGGTCTAGTACTCTTAGTGTCCCCAGACACGATTGCTTTTAAGTCTCTGGTTGCTCTTTTTAAAAACAACTTTTGTAGGGCTAAGACCTTGTGCTGAGTGTTTATTGCTGTAGAAAAATTGCTCCATTGAAGGACAGCTATGGAAAAATGCTGCCATTGAAAGAAGTGCTCTGGGTTCTCAGCCCTGCTCCAGTCAAGGAGCAACCATGACAAATTTTTATTTTATCAGTGATTGTCTGAGCCCTCATACAGGGCTTTGGAGGCCAGATACTACCACAACTAGTGCTTGACAAGAGGGTTAAGTACAGACTTCACAGGTCTACAATTCTTCAAATAAAAGCCCATTGTGGTCAGATCAAGAACCCTAGAAAAGAGATTTAAAAAAAAAAAAAAAAAGAAAAAAATTGCAGTTTTGAGCAAGTCTGGTACCTGCTTTTCCCAGATCCTGTCTTTAGGGGTGGGGAAAGGATCCCACAGTGCTGAATGCACACATATTAACAGTTCAGCAAGACCAGTGCATTTTCCCTGTAACATTTTCCTTCATGTCTTTGTCAGAGCGCTGTCTTTGTAGGCTGTGTATTCTAGAGTGTTTCTGCTGGATGTCTCTGCTGTCATTCTCCTGTTTGCAGAGTATCATTGGTATTTTCTATGTAAATTTGCTCAGGGTAGCAATTGAGCAGTTTTCTGTTAACAAATGAAGGTATATCTTAATAGCAAAGAGGCTGCTTAAGTCTCTTTGGAGGGTAATGAAGTGGCATCTTGAAGGTCATGGGAAATTCTGGTTACTGTAATGTGCTTAAGAGAAGTCCTCTTTGGAATGTCGTGCTCGACTTGATGCTGTTGTTTCTCAATGAGGTCTCCACTCTGCCAGTTACATCTGCAAGATGGTAACTAGGGTAAATCTTTCAGCCTGCCATGCTGCCTTAAAATAGTGATGAGTTTGGTGGGGGGAGGGGGGCCAGCGGGTGGA
>WEKX01022167.1:26138-60049 GCA_013390025.1 Pitta sordida | reverse complement strand
AATAGCAGATAATTGAAGTGAGCAGCTCACGAGTGTTCTGGAGGCAGAAATGTGCTCGAATGAACTATCTGGCGGATGTTTCTGAATAACAAATCCAATCACAGAAATATGGTTCAGTCCATGAAGAATAAAGAAGGGCCAAAATTACATGGATTTTTATTCTCAGTGAATTATTAATCTAATTATAACCATTGTTACTTAGTATTTTATACATGGTACTGACGAAAAAGTCTTCATAAAAGTGAGTTAGAAATGCTGCCTTCTGCAGAGACTGTGCAACTTATGTTGGTCATAAGGAACAGCTGGTGATGAGGCAGAGCAGTGTATCTTTCCACATGTGTATCACAACTTTATAGTAGTGAGGAAGCCTGTGGTTCCATCTAGGTGTCTAAACCTTTTTAATCTGTTTAATTGAACTTGGAAATTTAATCTGTTATTTGTCCTAAATATGACACCTGTTCTACATGGTTAAGTTCCATTCTTTTTTTTTCAAATTTTGAAAGGTAAACTCAAGTGAAAATTAAAGCCCTAGGTTTTCATGTGACTTCAAAAAATAGTTTTTACTTCAGATCATACTTTGGATGTCTTTGTGCAGCAATGGTAACATTGTCAACTGAGAATTGAAAGGGGTTGAGGTGGGATCATTTTCCAAAAGCAAATCCTATATTCCAGAAACTGATATTACATTGAATATGGAGAAAACTCAACTAATCTCTTAGCTGAGGAGACTTGTGAACTTGTAAAGCCACAGCAGTTTTCTCAGTGTGCATTTTTGATTTAGAAAGTTAATCATGTTTCCATCACTAACAAATTTGCTAAATAAAAAGGTATGAGAGTGATTATATCATGTCACTAAATGAATGATAATCATGAATAACTGTAGTAAGATTAACTATATATTCAGACAAGTGGTTGTGGATAAAATCTTGAGGAGTACCTATGTGTGTCTTGGGTCCAGTCTCCATCATCTGAGAATGGGTATTTTCTATCAACATCTAGGATTTTTATTTATGCTAATTCTTCTTTTGATTGCCCTCTGCAAAGTCTAATTAATTTAATGGTAGTGATGGAAGAAAAATGGAGTGAGGGGAAATTTCCAACCCTGGTAAGGGCAGGGGGGGAAGATAGAAGAAATGAGGAAAAAAAAGAAGAAGAAATTGCTTCATGGAGCAGAGTTTGGCATTAATGCTTAAACAGATGGCTGTGACGATAGGACTGCAGGAACCAGCAAGTCAAGGTAGAGCGGACAGAGAGTATTTGTTATGTACATGTGCATGATAAGTGGGAGCAGTCACATCACTTGTTCTTTTTATAATGTGAGTCATGACAAAATTACTTTAGCTTTCAGGAATTTGAAAAAGANGCCTCAGGTACAATATCTTTCAGGTCAAGAGAAATCCAGGGTAAGTTCCCAGTATTTGCTATCCTAGCAGGAAAAAAAGTCCCTTCAATACAGAATAATGGCACTGGACATAAATCTGGTCCTGTTCTTCCAAAACCAAAGGCTGTCTCTATGTAAGTTGGAGGAGACCCTTTGCTCCATCTTCACATGAGCAGTGCTGCCTGCTAAAGCAGCTCTGATACTATCCTGTGGGGACAGCCATATCGGCAGGTCCACCCAGTCTCCCATAAGCAACTCAATTACAAATTCATCATTACAAAAAAAAAAAACTAAAAAAAAAAATCAAAACAAAACACATCCCCAAACACACACACACAAAGAAATATATTTGCTGTTTTGCTATGAATATTAGGTTACAGAAACAAGAGATGGAAAAGCCCTGCCATACTCATTTAGTCAAGTTTGCCGAAGTGCCAAGCAGAATTATTTCCTAACAGTATAACTTCCAGGGTTTTTCTATTATGTATCAGGCCAGCATTTATTATATATTTATTATTGCAGAGCCACTGAGATTTTCACACTACTGTTGCAGCTAATGAAGTGGCATAGCTGTGCTGTAAGGTCTGACCTAGGCAGCTTCTTGGGCTCTTGTCTGTCTTCTTGACAGCAGATCGTCACTCTGTCTTTTTTTCATGAAGGGATTGCTCATGGATTCAAAAACACTTCAGGGAAGAATTATAAGGATGAGCAAAGACTTAGGATGAAGGAAAGGAAAACAGTTTTTATGCTGAAAAATATAATTGAAAAAGGGACTTTGGAGAAATATTGAAATCAATTATTCAGTTCATTGGTAACCAATTAGTAAGTGTTATGAACACCTCAAATTCATTTAACTCATGGGATGCTTGTTAGCTTGTAGGATTGAGTGTGTGGTACAGAGATTCATAAGTCATAATTATCAGCAATTCCTAGATGCATTTGACTTTGAGTCATGGCAAGCAGGGCAGCTCTGGGCTTAAGTTCTGTGCATATGTAGTGAAAGAGATTTTCCCTGCCATGCATAATGACCATGTTTCAATGACACAGCTTTAGGACATCACAGATAAAAACAGAAAAACTAGGCCAATAAATTTATTCTTATTTCTCAGAGTTGTTCAAAGGATTTCGATGTGTACTTGTAGACTTTGTGCTGGATGTCTGTTTTTGCACCTCTGATTATATTCTGGGTCAGGTACATCCAACCCCAACTTGTATGACAAAGGCCTTTAGTGCTCTACAATATTCTTTGGCTAATTTAAAAGAGGTGCAGCTGTGGGTTTATGCCTGATGTGTATCAAATTAGGATTGTTAGGCTATGTGGATGTCTAGTATTAATGATTGTGCAAAATTCAGAGCTGTGCAGCAGACTGTGGTATCAGAGAAGTAACAGGAGAAAGTTACAGGAGAAGTTGCCAAGAGAAAGGATTAAGGATTATTAAAGATCCTCAGCTTTGTTGTGATTTTGTCTGTCTTGCTTTGCCTTGCGTCTCTGCAAGCCATTTTAAAGGTTTTATCACCTGGTCCAAGTCAACATCATAGGAGTGTGCTCTCAGATGTACATGTAGGCTATGTACAGCTTCTACAGCCAGGAGTTCAGTTCCTGCAGAATTTCAGATCCTACCCTGTGGTCTCAGAATCATATTATGCCGTATCCTTGCTTTTGTGTATTGGAGAAAAAGTGGGATGTGTAAAGAATTCCTTCCAGAAAGCAGAAATGGGGAACTTAATTTTTCGCTGGAAGGTAGCATCAGGTATGTTTAGTCTGAGAGCAGTTTAGTTTAGCTCTATGCAACTCCATGCAAATTGCAGATACCGTTTTACACCACAGAAGTTATTAAGTTGGTAAATTGGGTTGGTGTTAATCTTCAAGAGACTATTCAGGAAAGGGTAGGTGTGGACCTGGACTCAGCATACAGAAATTCGGTTGTTTGTTGTTTTTTAAAAATCTAAAAATGCGTTTTGATATCAGAGGTGCTGGGACATGTGCTATACTAGTGGTTTCTGTTGGATTCAGTTCACAAATGAACGTAGGATGTCTTACTACAGAGTAAATCGTAAAGAATGAAGGAGGTCTCACTATTCCTGAGTGGAAATGTAACAATTCTTTAGATCCACAAGTTCTTATTCTCTGTCCATCGAAGTTCCCTTTTTTTTCCCTCTCTTGTCTTTTAAGCTTTGTTAGTTTGCTCCCACTATTAACCTTTTTCTTAGCAGCCTTTTCCTGTCTCTCTGCTGCCTCACCTCTAACTGATCATCTTCTCAGCCTTTTTTTCTTTTTCAGCATGTTTTTCTCTCTACTTGCACTTGCGTATTGCTACAGTATCTGAGCAAGTTCTCTTTTCAAGAATATGGGGAACTGCTTTGCAAGTGCGCAAAACTCAGAAAACTGAGAATGACTTTTCCAGAGCTCACTTCACCCCACTTGCAAACTGGCAGAGGTTTTATACATAGTTACACAAAGCAGAGAGAGATGACAGAGTCTGTGACAGGAGAACAAACTGAAGGATGAGGGAAGTAGGGGCAAAGGAGAAGAGACTTCCTCCTTCCTGCTCTAGGAAGCTTTCTCCTAAGATGGGAATGGTGTACGTCTGCATAACAGAACAGACCCAAGTGGGGAAAAAGCTCCAGGGAACTGCTGGATTTCCTCTGTCTCTTTTTTTCATTCTGCAATGCACNAGGTAATTCTTAGTCTTGCATGAGTATAAAGCTGTTCCCTAAAATCCTGAATAGAGAATTGGCTATAGTCCCAGCTGGAGATGAGAGCATAGTAAATTCAGTCTGTGAAAAGCCCACTTACACAGAGGGGTAGCATAGTTTGCTTACAGTCTTTTCTTCTTTTTCCTGCTATGATACAATCAGTACAGGAACAAGTCGTCAGAGGACCAATGTCCTGGAATGAACTTGAATCTAAAATTGACCTCTTCTCCTTTGCTTACTTTCCCTACATTCCTTCTCACATTTTCTTCTATTATTTAATTTTATAAACAAACATTCCCCCAGTGTGCGCTATGTAAATATTGTCACTGAATTACTGTCTGTTTGCTTAGCTCATTAGAGAAAGCCATGATAAGCTTTTTAATTACAAAATTACCTTCGCCAAATCAATTTCTTTCATTTAATGAACTGAAGAAAACTGCAGATGGGAGGGGTAACTTTCTGTTTTCCCTGAAGCATAAATTCTACTTCCAACCCCCAAGTTCCTAAATAAAATCAAGGTAGCCAAGAAGTAGATTTTCTAAGTTTTAAAAAAACTATGACTTGAAGAGCATCTTGAACTCTCTTTATTTTGTGTAGTTACTCCTTTGGGGGGATTGTTTTTTGCTCCTCTCTTTTGCATTTTAGTGTATGTATTTATCTTCACCTTAGAGTATGAGTCACAAAACTCTGCTTGAAAGCAAGACCATAGCTTACACACCATTCTTCTTGGTGAAATGTTGCTTCTCCATGAAAGGACACTACCAGAAGAAGGAAACTTCTTCAGCAATTCCAGAGGGAACTGATTGGATGGAAAGAGATTGTGAATTACAGGCAGTTCATGTCAAAAGAATTGTGATTCAGAAAGGAAAGAAGATAGAGAAATCAACTGAATTGGTCAGTGGCCTGATGAATGTGTTTGCAAACCATACTTTTGCTATAAGACCTTGAACTGAGTAGAGTAAAATGTCAAAGATGGGATAGCCTGAACGATCCTAGGGCATCCACGGCTAGACTAGGGCTGACATAGGTGTACTTAGCATTGCATTTCTCAGTTGTGGAGTCTATTCCAGTGCACATGTCGTTATCACTTTTGTGAGTGGAGATGAGGGGATCATCTGCATTTTCACAACTGAATTACGATCTAACATCACAGGTGAAACTATTGGAGAAGATGGATTTGTGCTAAGATGCTAGTTAGGAGTGTGACCTGAAGCAAGTAAGGTATGGACAAACTCTCAATTTTGCTTGACAGTGGTCCTCTCTGGTGAAGTGGTGGAATAGACAGGTGTGTACAGCAATGTGTTAAACTGTTTAAGTTACATTTGCCAAAGCTTATGTCCATTTACTTCATTTTTAGAACTGGGACTGACAGTAAGAGAAAAGGATCTCCACACATTTGTGTAAGATTTCCTTGTGTTCTTGTTTTGGTATATTCTTAGAACGAGTGGTATTATCCCCAGGTTTTTCTTTGAGCTAAAAACAATTAGATATTGCAGCTAATGTGATCAAAAGTGAAGTAATTGACAAAGCTAACACTTGACTTGTCACCTGTAACCTTCAGTGTCAATGTCTTTGTGGGGACAACCCACACTTCTCATAGCTTGCTCATTCTTACCTATCTCTCTGTGGGTTCTATCAGCTCTACCACTGGGACAGATTTTTCTTAACGATTCTGGTGAGTGTGACCTTATTATTTCATCATTTCTCAGTTTGCCCTGTGTAGAGAGTTAGGAAGTACTTAGTACCATGGCATTGAAACAAATCAAACTTCAAACAATCTTTTTGAACCCTTAAAAAAATAATTTTGGGCTCAGATGAAAACTACAGCCAAACCTTTTTCAACCAAATCAACACTCCAGTTTCTTGCCACTTTGGTTATTACTTAGATGAGAGAGCAGGAGTGCAACCATAGGACTTACAGAGAGGAGGAGGGGATAAAACCAAGTGTTCAAAGCTTCTACAAGAATTTCCCTGACATATAGAGTAACTCCTTTCACCAGGGCACTGAAATCTTGCATGGACATAGGGAACTGACTGTGTTTGTTAATGTGCATCAGCTCTGTTTTCCCTACAGCTGGGAAGGCTTTGGCAAGAATATCCAAAAAAAAAAGCCTAATTCTCTCCTGATCAGTATTGCATTGGACTTGTTCTTAAACATAATGAACCAAGTTCTGTAGCATTTATATGCTGTTTTCATAATACAAAGTTGGTATGTATTTTCTCTATTTATTTATCAGGAAATTCATTTGTCATAATGCTGGCAAAAAAATGATGCATCATGGAAGTGCTGCTGTAAAAGAGGTGGATATGGCTATGACTGTTCTCGGCTTCTTACTTCTAAAAGCAAGAATAGCTCTTCGAAACTATAAATATATTAACAGCAATCAAAGCCACTTCTTGGATACAGAAGGGTCCCAGTTAACCATTTCTACCTTCTCCCATTAAGTGGCAATCATAGCTTTTCTGCTGCTCTCAGTACAAGCAGAATGTGTTTGCCAAGTGAATCCAAGTGCTGCAGATGAACAGGTGTCCCTTATGTCAGATTACAAAGCATCCTAGATCTGCAAGGCCCCTGGCCTCCTGGGGGGCAATAATGAAAGAAAATCCAATCTTCTGTATTTATGTGGTAATAAGAATCCTCAGTGAAGCAGAACCCGTTTCTGTGCCTCTCTCCTGCTGCCTGCTGTTTCGCATAATGATTATACCTACTGAGTTAATGCACCCAGGACTTCATAGTACAATAGCCTGGCTACTTTGTGGTCAAGGCAGGATAGATCCCTGACTTCATCCCTTACTTTTTTATTCTCCTCAGTAGTTTTGTGATTAAAGAATTTGAAGGGTTTTGTCCTCTGGAACCCAGTCGAAGGCACCTTAGTTTAAAGTTCTGAGGAGTCTTTAACACTAAATAGTAGTTGTGAGAAGCATATGAAGGTCAATAAACACCCATTACTATTATTATTACTACGTACTTCTTATAAACAGGATTCAAACCCATGTTTGGACTTTCACAAATACCCAGGAGCAGACAAGTTACTGGGATACTACTGAACCCATGCTTCTAGATCAACATAAAAACGTTTCCCTCAGAGGGACTGAACATTTCTGATTTAGTATATCTTTTCCTGGGGACCTATGCATTCTGCAAAGAAGATACCTGTCTTGGTGAGATTTTCTGAGAACCATTTCACTTAAGAGATGCTTAACAGGCATAATACCAAAAAAGTGAATAGCTGGTCAGAGCCTGCTGAACCTTAGCAGCAACCTCTCTCTTGATAACTTCTAGTCAAGGTAGGGATGGGCTATTAAAAACTGAAGAAGTCACATTCCAGTGCTTAAAATAATAAAAAAAAAAAAAAAAAAAAATCAAGTATCCTGATCATTTCAGTGCGAAAAATCCCCCCAGGATTTTGAGTTGTGTGTCTTTGCAACGGACCAAGTTAATGCATGTAAGAAGTTGTGGTGCCATTGAGTTCATGAATTGCTCCCCAGAACTGAGCAGTAAGAGAGCATGCACTCTCTCACATTCCCAATTGCCTGCCTGCACCTGCTTATGTAACCCTGCAGCTTTTCCTCCTATTATCCTGTCTGCTGATCCGTGCCTGATGGTGGTGTCAGGTCTCCAACACCACCAGTTCTATGATTGCCGCACTCTGTGGTCTTTAACATGACAATTAAAAATGATTTACAAATGGTTGTTTCAGTTCCAAATAGAGAGCAGCAAGAGGCTGTGATGCTTACTGTGGTATCAGTGACATCCAGCCATCTCAGCAGCTGCCGCCTTTGCATTCACTGCTAGTGTGTGCCCAGGGTTTCACCAAGGATGCCTGTTTCTGAAGGGATGCTTTGTTAGAGCACTCTGTAGGGCTGGAGGAATGAGTGGAGCAGAGTCAACCTCCTGTTAACACAGAGTGGCCTGTTTCCAGTGAGGAGACATTGGCAGGTTAATCGGGCTGTTATATGGATATAAGATGGGAGAAGAGTATGCAGGAGGGAAAGTACAGGCATGAGAACTGATTAATAGCTGTCACTCAGGGAAGGCTAACAGCATTTACTCTTTGTTATTGTCAGTCTTACTCACAGAGAAAGTTGGACCTATGATTGATCCATAAGAATTGTGAACGTTACTCATGCAATCTCATTTTGAGCAACTAAGCTTTAAGGCAGGAATCACTGTACAGGCTGTGAGGAGAAATGAGATCTGTCACAGAATTTTGGAGCACCACTCCAAAATAGTCAGACACTCACCCTGAATCACATTCTAAAGAGGGCTGCTAGATCCTGCAAACACAATGTGAGTTCTTGCTTCTCCCCTCTTTGTTATGCTGAATAGTTTTGTTTGCCTAGTGGATCTGTATTTGGGCCTAAGGCAAGCATGGCTGATCTTGTGTAGTTCCCAGACCTGATGATCTAGTGCTTTTATCAAATACATTTGGTTTGCTAGAGTCAATTATATTTCCATTCACTGACAGAAGCTCCTAAAGAACTCCTGACCATGTTTACACTGAACTCAGCACGCATCTCTGCAGCAACTGAGCTGTATTAAAATACAGGTATGCTTTGCAGAATCAGGTTTGCTCTGACAAGAAGGATTAATGAAAGGGAGATTTTAAAAAATGTTAATATTTTTCCGTTTAGAAAAAGCAGCTGCTATGATGTTTTTTCCGCCAAGAGTGATAAAATCAATACATGGAAGTAAATACAAAGTACTAATGGTACTTCCTATTTCTTTCACCCCTTGCATGAATTGGATCAAACTGTGTAAAAAATATGTAATTTCTTGATTTATCTCAATAGGAAAGGAAAGGAACTGTACTGAATTTTGCATCCTAATTCAGTAAACTCTCCTTTCTTACAAATTTGTGTCAGGCACTAATCAGCATCATCTTCCTCTATATGCTCTTCTGCCCATTGTCATGCCCAGTTTGCTGCTGGGATGGGATTGAAACAATACTGTGAAAGTATGGGCAGCCAGGTGTCCTAAATGGATAGATAACACTATGTAGTAAGTAAGGGGGAGCTGCATAATCAGGGCTGCTGATGTAAGTGTAATGCTAAAGGATCTTCCAGTCAGTCTGATACTAGCATGGGACACAGTCATGCTGTTTCTCAGAGGTGAATACATGACAACCCAAAGTTAATTGACTATGCTGACATAGTTAATTGATGCAACCACACAGTTCACCAGAATCGGTTGAATGTTTCTTCAGCTGATTGTGGTGCCTTCTGTTGTCAATGACAGATTAGCTCTGTTATAGAAAGACTTTGCTGTTTTGAATACTGAGGTAGAGGTCATAACTGTTCTTAATTCTACCCAGATGGATTATCAGTGGTCATTACTTCAATGCTTGTTCATATAGAGCATTTATGATCTTCAGGAAATTTAGTTCAGCTACATACTGCTCCCTGCTGCTCTGGGAAAAAAATGGAAGGAGTGGAAAATCACATTCAAAAGAGAAAGGAAAGAAAATAGCATAAAGATGTGAACAAGATTGGCATACCATCCTGACAGGAAGTAGATATTCTTATGTTGTAATGACCACTCTCTTGCCTTCTCTGAAAATCCTAATTTTTCAAAGTGAAGGCAAGAAACAAAATTAACTAGAAAATAATATTTAGATTGTATTAAAACAGTAAATGTAGCTGAGTTACAGGTTTTTCAGCTCTACAGGTATGGAGTCAAATCATCTCAAATTGGGGGTCAAATGGAGTAAAAGAATCTAGTGATCTCAGACACCTCTGCCATAGATTCCAGCCCCAGAGGGGGGTTTCCTATGTCATGAAAGACTAGAACACAAGGTTCAGCATTGCTCCATTGGTAGAAGTGCCTGAGTTGCCTTGTAGAATAATTTCTACAGGTAACAGAGGGATGGGAATAAATTCTGAAGAGGTTGACAATATTATTGCGATGCCTAGGCCTCAGCTATCTGGGGGCCTCAAGGTTAGGACAGAAGTGTTTGAGAAAATAAAGTCTATTTCCTGTCCATAGTTTGGGTAGTACTGTTTGTGGTTTTCAGTCATTCTTTGATATAAGCTCTGGAAATATTTTCTGTATTTAAAGCAAAATGATGTATAAAATAAACTGTAATGTTAATTTAAGTGAAAGATAAGAATTTGCATCTTAAAATTATTTTTTTCTTATCCCATCACCACCAGAATGTTGGGATGGAGTATTTTGTTTTCATGACATGCAATATGATGTCCAATCTAACACAGTCTGATGTGTGACATACCTTAACATGACTGAGACTACTGACATCATGGAGCACAATTGTTAGGCTAATTTAAAAAATAAATAAATAAAAAGTGAGCCAAGTACTGGTTGTTGAACTTAGAATGCAATTTTCCTCACAAAATTTTGACTCTGAGCTTCTCCAAAGTATTTGTTATTCAGATGTCTGAATCCCAGCTTTCAGAACATATGACAAAGATGGAAGATGCTGCTAGTGCCTTAGGGAGCAGGCAAGCAGGAATGGGAAGAAGAGATATAATGTACCCATAACTGACCCACTTGTAGAATTAGGGATATGACTTGAGTCCTCTGAGTTGCAGCTTGGTTTTCAATCCCATTATAGTACTTTTCAACAACAGGTATGGGGAAACCGTAGATTTGCAGCAAAAGGAAATGGAAGTTAGGCAGTGGCTTTTAGGATTGTGACTGAACAAAGATACCATTTATGGTAATGTCTTTGCTAGCTAGAGTTCATAGGAGGTGAAGATCGGGTTCCAGAGCAGTCCTTCAAAAACACTTTTTATATATGGCAGCATTCATCCTTGGTTACTCTCTGCAGATAGGAGAGCCTCTACAATAGCTCTGTGTATGTAGACACTAAGCATGGCTCCATTTCAGTTCTGTTTTAGTGCAAGCATTTGAGCATCTGAGCAAGAGTTAAGCTGTATTTCAGTGCATGTTGCTCAAATCAGAGGAGGTNGGAGCCCAGATCTGCACACAGTACTCAATTAATTCAGAGAAGACTCATTTTTCTGCTCCTCCCATTCCAGCAACATAAAAACAAGATCAGTCTGTAGAGCTGGGGCGTTTGCAGCATTCACAAGTGAAAAGTTGTCAGACACTGAAACACAGGTAAATGCTTCTGAAATTACCCTTAATTACAGTGTTGTGTTTGTCTGCATCATATACGTTCCCTCCCTACCCCCCAGCATTCTTCCCTTATCTCAGCCGTGCTTGCTACATTCTGAGAACGGAGACAGGTGCATTGCAGTCAACAGAACCTTTTTCATCTACTTAGGCTAGGGCATGATTTGCAGAGACTGTGATGAGGCTGTTCATTGTGGGTTGTGTTAGTTACAAAGGCAATGAGAGAGCCAGATTGTGCTTCAGGGCATGTCTGTGTCCAACACAGCAGCCATAACACAGAATCTTCTTGTATGGCTGTTGTGGATGAGTATTCTTTTTCTACCCTGATGATGGTACATCAGGGTACATCGCCATCTCATCATTCCATAACACTCTCTTCCATACCAGCCAATGTGTCACAGTCGGAGGGGAAAGAGACAAAGCAGATTCCTCTAGCAAAGGACTTTGAGGAAAGGTGTAGCTCTGCTAGCTAGCCCAATGACCCGAGAACCAGGCCAAGATAGTTTAGTGCCATGACACCAGCCTTCCACCTAGGCAGCTGACATCATCATCTGGTTGCATCTCATCTCAGGAATAGTTTTTTCTTGTTCTTCAGAATGATCAGGCTCACTGTAGCAGCAAATAGTATTTAGAAATGTATACAGAAGAGATGGCATGTTAGCATAGCAGTCTGTATTTCAGGATGCCTCATAAACACAAGCCTTACACCATTACTACACTGTGAATCAGCCTTGGCTCGAGAGTTAGTTCCCCAGGTGTTCTATTCCCAGGCATCTTTGCAAACATGACTCCTTTTTTTTGAAAGATCATGGCAGACTTGGATTTACTTCTCCATTATCGAGAGTCATAAGATGGTGAGAAGAAGAAGCAGGGCTGAGGACAGAGAGAACCTCTCTGCAGGTGGGACATATTCTGTTGAGGCATGAATAAGACATCTTTTTCGTGCCTGACACATGAAGAAAAAAAGGTATAACAACTTCCCTTTTATTCTTTCCCCTATTTTAATTAGCTCTTTCCAAATGACCATTTTGCTTTCTGGTCCTTTGGACTCCTTATGAGCCCCATGGACCATGGATAGCACTTCTAAATATGCATGAGCTGATAAGAGAATCTAATGTGTGAATCACACTTAAAAC
This sequence comes from Pitta sordida, assembly GCA_013390025.1. NCBI lineage: Eukaryota > Metazoa > Chordata > Aves > Passeriformes > Pittidae > Pitta > Pitta sordida. The sequence goes on along the minus strand of WEKX01022167.1, from coordinate 47,739 downwards.
AGACCCACCCACTCACTCCCTGACATCAGCTTTTTCAGAACTGTGAAGTGAGAGCAATTTTAAAATTAGAAAGCATGTCATCGGGAAATTTTATCAGCCCTCTGAGAAAATAAATAACCTCTCAAGATGTGAGAATGGATTTAACTAATGCAGTTATTTATTTATTTTTACTTTGCTGTTAAAAAGTGTGTTCATATTTCTTCAATATCGAGGCTCCTCTTCAAAAAAAGAGCAATAATTGTAACGAATGTGAGGAAATAGTGTCATATCCAGCTTTTTCCATGTCTCCTGAGATCCTCGTCTGTAGTTTCTGAGAGATTACTTTTGCATGTGATGTACACACAACTGATTTCATTGGGAAGAACAGAGGGAAGAAAATCTTTCTTCGGGTATGTGTTTTTCTCGAACATTTACATTTTAAAAGTGAGCAGTGTTGTGTAATTTTTAGAGCGGGTACATTTTTAAGAGGAGGAAAAACATCAAACCAACCAGGAACTTAAATTGCCAAGTTTTTACAGAATAAATAAGCAGAGGAAAAGTACCTAATATTTTTATGTTTGTTGTTGCTTTTTAGGTGGGGTTTTTACTTTTTCATATATTTCCAAGAGTGAGATATGTGCTAAACAGTAAAGGAGGGATGTCTACACAGGAAGTTAATTAACTTCATGTAACCTCACTACTTTGTGTTGTGATTTTACCGGATTTCAAATAGGGTTATTTGGGGATTAAAGAAAAGAGCTGCAAAAAAACCACCAAGAAATGGGTGGGTTTTTTGCAGGAAGTCATAGATGATCTTTTGCCCCTTGAAATCATACTCATTCTGCTGGCCTTTTGGGATAAAGCATAGAGCTATTTCGTGAGTGTTGGTGTTTGTAAAGATCTTCTGTCAGTTTTCATGATTGTAGATATGTTAAATCCAGAGTTCTGGTCTAGTTCCAATTTGAAGAGCTATTTTCTGCTTAGTTTCTACAGCAGATTTGTATTGCCTGTGATCTCCTCCATTTGCTGTGATACATTTTCATGTTTGCAGAGCTTTTTACACAGCCACCACATTCCCCTTCTGTGTGTATTAAAAACTACTTCTGGAGTGGAACATGGCAGCACAATATTATACTTCACTTAAGAGGAAATGTGATAATGCTATAACAAATCAAAGCCACAAAAAGAAATTTAAGGTAGGCTGAAACTAATTACTTAGTTGGAATTTTGCCAGGGTAGTGGGATTAACAGGGTTGTGCAGAAAGACTAGAAAGCACTTACGAAGGAAGTGAAAGATGCCTTAGACACAAGAAATGGCTAACACCTGTGCCACCTAGTCCTTCCCTTGGCATTTGCTGCAAGTTTGTTCCTTATGTCACATTCACCAGTGATACATCCAGTTTAATTATAAATGACTATAGCAACACAAATTCCACCATCACTCTGAGGAGGCTGTTCCAGGGGCTTTGTTGCCAAACAGAAATGCATCTTGACATTCCTCTTGTGTGTTCTTTTGTGTCTTTTTCTTCCTAATTGCACAGCCTGGAATTGTTTCCTTCCCCTTCTATCTCTCCATTTTTGCGTTATGTGTCCTTCAAAGGCTCAGACATTTATGGTAGAATGCTGTTTTCTGCGAGATTGCCTTTCCAACCATCAGGCAGGTTTTGTCAAACAGCCCCTGCAATCACTTGTAGCCTTGTCTACAAGCAGTTTGAACAGTAACATTGACTTAAAATCACTGTCTCCATTGGATGCCAGAGTCACCCAAAGCTGGAAGAATAGGATCAGGGTTATGAGGCACAAGAGGGACCGTGTATGCCCAGGGAGGCCAGGCTTATTCACTCATTGGCCCAGGTTCCTTTTCAAGTGGATTTTGTTCATGCCATCTTAGATGGACTAACTATTAGATCTCATTGGAAGAGGCAGGCTGTTTAATAGAAAATGTTTTTTAAGATTTGTTGGCATCTCAGGTTTTCTGGAGCTTTGCTATTAGCCGTGCATGTTAGTGGCAAAATTTTCTCCCCATGCTATAGGGAGCTTAACTTTCCAGTTTGTGGCTGTTCCACTTCTGACCTTAAATAACGCTGATAATAAATAAGCAGCTGTAAATGTTGTGATTCGGGATTGGATCTCATTTAATCTCAGGAAGTGAGAGTGGTTTACAGAAAGGGTTTTAGTGTTTCAGTCAGACTGCTGTTCCCTTTGTTCTCCATTCTCTCAGGCTGTAGTGATCCTGTGTCCTGAGTAGGCACATCACACCCATTCCCAGGGCTCATAAGCAAGGGTAGTTCTGATTTATGGAAGGCGACCGTATTTGCAGATTTTCTTTTCACATTTTCTTCCTAATGCTTGAAAATATACATAAAGTGAGTTTTGAATTCTTCATCATGTCCTGGTAAAAGTACCAAAAGCAACACACATGTATTTCTCAGAGCAGAAATTGCTTTCCAGTATGGCAGGCCTTCATCTTGCACTAAGCCCATCCAAGGAGGCCTCTACATATGCAAACCTTATTAGCCATCTATGTTTTCTGAGTTTGTGTGATGTACTCAAGGGATATTCTTAACATGGTTTGTGAAGAAAAGACTATCTGTTTAATTTATCTTTTCCTTCTAATTATAGCACAGATTATACTTCTTTAATAATTTGTCTTTAGAAAAATGATAAAAGATTGCATTTAATAAAAAGCATACAGTAAACAAAAATGTTTTTGATCGCTTCTCCTGACACAGTCTCAAAGAGAACTTGAAAGTCAGGATGATCTGACGGAGACAAAACTAAACAGAGTACTGGCTTTGTCTGCCAGGGTTTATATTAATTTTCAGTGTGTGTAATTGAGTAGGACTAGTCAGGGGCAGCAGTAGAAGGTAAGATGAAACAAGCCCATAAAGAAAAACGAAAATAAAAGCTTCCTAAGTGAGTGTCTGGAAAGTAGTTCTTGAGATACTGGGAAATGGTGAGGTATCCATAGGAAGCCTGAGAGAGTGTTACTAAAACTAGAACTTTATGGTGTCTTCAAGTTTTATTTTAGAACAGTGTTATCAGACCTCACTGAAACCCCAGGGAAATTTCTGACATTGCATTTGGTGCAGGTATGTCCTTTATTATTGTTTAATTTTGCTTTTCAACCTCTAGCATTAACATTTTCAACATTACAATTTAAAAGACTTTGCATTTGTGTTCTACAACTGGAGCTGTCAATCAATCTGTTGTTATCAGAGATTTGCTCCATAAAAGTTAGACAACTGGGGCCCAATTATCCTACCTATTATGCAGTGTGAATTTGACAAATAAAGGTGCAAGTTACAGTTAATCGTTCTAGAGTGAGTGTGAGTTTTAGGAAGATGGTATCGTGGTTTCAGAAAAACCAGGGAGTTTGAAAGCATATAAAAGACCTAAGGCTATATGATATGTGACCATGCTGGTTTATAGATAAGGTGTGGTCAAATCCATATGCTTGATTATTTTTCTCTCAGGTTTAGATTAAAATGGGAAGAGCTAAAGCTGCTTCAGGCAGCTCCCTTGATCTGCTTTGTGGGACTTAGCTTGATTGGTAATACGGGAACAAAAAGCATGTTGCTATAGTGCTAATGCAGGATTTTTCCTGGACTTGGCATATCTGTATGATACACTTCTCCTTCATACAAGAGGTGATTGATACTGTATTTAAGTGTTAGATTGGCAGTGTAATTATAATAGATTTTTTTTTAATTGAACTTTCAGCAGTAGCTGCATTGTGTAGCTGGATGTGGGAACTGGGAACTTTGCCTAAACTGACTCATTCAGGAACACATTTTTACTTCTATATTGGATGCTTGAATGCACGATGTGCTTTTTTAAATGAATATTATCACATGTGGTATCTCAGAAAAGAACACCATTGAAAAGACACCAATTGACAGCAAAGGTGCATGCTCAAATCAGCAGACAGAATGCTGATATTTAAGAAATGGTAGATCACAAAATAGGGTGATTCACATCTGCCCATGCTCATTCAAGCCAGTGAAGAATTTCTTCTCTGTCTGATGTGCCTAATTTATTACAGATAAGGAATACAGATAATCTCATAAGGAATACGATGAGAAAACATTCCCACTGTGTGTTCAAAGCTTATCCCTGTTATGTTGCACCATCAGCTGCCCTTGCACTGTGCCATGAAACCCAAAAGTTGTTCACGTATACCTGCAAAGTGTCATTTGAGTTTCTCATAGGAACAAGTAAATCTGCTAAAGAAGAAAAAGATCTGGAAGAAGATTGTTTGAGAACATAGAGAGCTTCCTCTCTGTGCCATTCTGAACAGGTACATGGGCAACTTTCTTAGCTATTGTCAGCCTCACCAACATCACCTGATACCATCCAGAGGTGTGCAGGGGTTTGAGATGCCAAAATCTCAACTCCACATGATTGAGTGAGTCTATGGCTTTTCCCAATGGAGTTCTTAGATCACATTAAGGAATTCTTGGGATCACTGTTTCAGTTTCTAGAGGTATCCAGTTCCCTTACTATTCTCTCACTTTTGGAGGTGAGTCCACAGTTGGCTGATACTTACCCTTTAGAGACTTTTGAGGGAATAAAATACCTTAAACCTCAAATGACTTTGTGCCACCCCATAAGGATTTTACCCTGTTTGACCTGAAATTTCTGTAGTATTGCTTATTGGACCGTCCCCCGGAGAAGAATGACTGGTGCTGCATGGCCACATTTCTACTGTACCAGTTTTGTGTACTCTGTCCTTCCTGTGTACACAGGTGTAATGTGCAGGTAGCTCAACATGCCTGCATTGTTGACCTGTAGGGCCCCACAGCTGTAAAAAAAAGCATCAAGCTCTTCCCTTCACTTTTTTCCTTTCTTTCTGCACTATTCTTTTAACTTCTTTCCCTCCACTTTTCTCTTTATACTTTTCTATGTCTCCTTTCTATACTCTGCATTTCTACTCACATTTGTGTTATACAAGTAATGGGACTGCATGCAGACATTAGATACAAGGACACTGCACTGAAAGAAGAACATGAGGTGACCAAAGCATTAATGTTAATACTGAGCAAATGTTGTACTTCTCCATTTATTCTCCTGCACCTGTCTCCACTCCGATATCATGGTTTGCTTTCTGCTATGTGTTTGAGGACTAAGCTTCCCTTTTCCCTACATGATTTGTTTGTTCCCCGAGCCCTTTTGTGGTTTTTTGTTTTGTTTTTATGCTCAGCCAGTCGAAAACCTAATGATCCATATACAAAAATTAGCTTCCTGTTCTGGACTGTAAGTGCCAGCTCTTTCCGGAAAATTTGGCATTACCAGAATTACTGTTGATTATATACAAAAGCATTCTCTTGCTTGATGTGGTGTTTGGATAATGCTTTAATGAAGTTGGCATAAACAATTAGTTAATACATTATTAGAAGGACTTAGCAGGTGCTCATGTGTGCTGGTGGGATTTTTCCAGCTATTTGCTTTAGAGAAAAAAAAAGCAGCATGTTTCATTGTTAAAGGTATTTTGGAGTTAGGTCTCCCTTCTTCTCTCCCGCTCTGTTTTTCTCACTTCCCTGTTTTTCTTTCCTTCTTTCTTGCTCTTTGCAAGAATTCCTCCCTTTTTTTTTTCTCTCTCTCAGACAGAAAATTATGTTTTCTGCTTATGGGGTATTGATTGTGTATTATCAGTCAGGCTCACACATTGACAATTACATGTAGTGCCAAGGTAGCCGTGACAATGAGGACTGGTTGCCATGGCAGTGAAAGAGGCCTATTGCGCTACCAGGCGCCTGCTCCATGGCGATAATCGTGCTGCTCATTTCATTTTAATTGAAATTTGAAATCATATTCTCTCTGAAGAAGCAAATAGACCTTTTCTCCTTTTTTAAAAAAAAATTTTACCCACCACCAAAAAAAAAAAAAATTACAAATATGAAAGATTTACACATTTCTTACAGCAAAATATTAACTTCCTGACAGGCAACACTGAAAGACCAGAATGAATACAGAGCTCTGTAAAGGTAGTTCTTCAATATTTCTCATTCTGTTCCTAATTAATTCCCAAATTTCATTTTTCACTAGCCTCATGTTCCATTTGTAATGCTGTGTTCTTGTTTTGAGTACCAGCTGATCCAGATAGTCAGCTAGTTCTTTACAAACATCACTGTTTTCTGCAAGCTACGAACTCAGATTTGTTTTAGTAGTGAATAAAAGAACTTTCCCATTATTCCTTATATAATTTTTATTAAATTCGTTGTATAACATAAACAAAGTTTTCTGCCATGTAAATTGGCACACCTCCATCAATGACAGCAAAAGCATACTAGCTCTTGTTTAGGGAGAAATGAGAAATTAGTGAGGGGGTGTAAGGGTGCTTTCTTGGTGGAAAAAAAGTTTCATACCTCAAGAGTAGTCAAAGAAGATGAGACAGAAAAGTATATCCTTATGGCAGGAAATGCAAAGGGAAGAGTTTTCACAATGACAGTATCAACACTGGGAGAAGGACAGTAATAAATGCTGACAAGCAGAAATTGTTGCTCTTTTCTTGATGCTACTTAGATGAGGTTAACCTTGGAAGCTGAGAACTAAAAGTTCCTACTTGCTTCCCTCCACTTTTTGTTCTGTACAGTGTGCCTGGTTTTTCTGCAGTCTTTCAAAATGGCCAAAACTTGAATGTATATACAGTCAGGTCTCCTATAAGGCGGACCCGCGGTCTTATTTGGGACCCGCGCAGCCCGACTTCTGCATTGAATGGCAGCCACGCCACAGCCACAGCCACCACCCGGGCTGCCCCTGTGGCCACTGTGGCTGCCGCCCCTGCTGCTCGTACCACCCCCACTGCTGCCCGAGCCACCACCACCGCCAGTTCCACTACCCTGGCAGCTGCCACGGCCCCAGCCGCCGCCGCCGTGGTGGTGGCAGGTCACGCATGCGACGTTGCGAAACGGGTCTCCTACATCACTAAAAAATCATGCCGCTAAGATCTGAAGCCGCAATATGGGGGACGCGAAATGCAAGAAGGCTGACTGTATTGAATTCACTGTTAATTTACTTTCCCATTTGGGACAATGGATTTAGGGAGTCTCCCACGTGTACCAGTCTTGCTCTCTAGTATTGACAGAAATTAGACATTGTACACCTAAAAATTGGATTTTTTTAATGTTATGGCTTTCCAAACAAGGAAGGGACCCAACAACTAGAGGAATTTACAGTTACTAGCAGATGTCTGTCAGATGTAGGAAAAATGTGTGCAAAATGCACTTTGTCATTTCCTGTTACATCTTCGGTTAATTCCTTTCCTACTATGCATCTGATTATAAAAATCCACTTTAGGACAGTGGTGACTGTCCCTGCCTGTCATGTGGGAGACCTGGCTTCAATTCCCGCCAGGGAGGTAGTGGTGCTGTTTAAGAGTTGGGCTTGATGAACCTTGTGGGTCCCTTCCAACTCAGAATGTTCTGTGACTCTGTGATTGGATGAACCTGAAACAGAATTTTAAAATTTGAATCCAAAAATTTCAAAAGGTTTAGACTTTTTACGGCTTGCCTTTCAGTCAAGGTCCTCTGAGCTCCACTCCAAAATTTAGGGTGTTTAGAATGAAGAGGTATTAACTGCTCACTGATTTCTCTGTGTCACGGTTCATAACGTGTTAATGCTGTGAAGGAGTCTGGCTACTGCTGGCTACTTTCTTTGTAATAAAGCTTTTGGCCTTCTAACTCTTAATAATCAGTCTTTGCCACTACTGGAATTGAATCTGAGGCTAACAATCTACAGTGTAACCAAGCATTTTAATGAAACCCTGGGTAGTGTATAGTCAAGCAAAGAGTATATCATCTCTTGCTTACCTCTGGTATTGCTAACCTCTGGCATTCCATGAAAAGAGCAGCAGACTAGGGCTACATAGATAGCTTCATGATGTGGCTTTAGCACATGAAATGACAATTGGGTGCGTTTGCCATGTGTTTTCTTTAAACAATGATAAACCAACCAGGCAGATTCTAGAATTTTTTTTCCAATTTGTTTTTGCTGTTTTGTTGGTTTTGTTTTGGGGTTTTTTGTTGTGGTTTATTAATTTGGTTTGGTTTTTTACTAATTTGATTTTTTTTATGAATGCCACTTTTCTTTCTTAAATGGTACAGTTTAAGTAGCTCACAGGTTTTAATTTCTGCTCTGCGGCCACATCAAAACACGCTGCCACCAAATGATACAATGTACTGATTCAGACTGAAGTTATATTCCTGGTAGAGAGCTATTAAGAAAAATAATAGTGTGTTAATCTTGCAGTGAGCAGCAATATTTAACCTAGGTCAGATGCCCTCTCTTTGTTCTTTTCTAACTTCATGCAAGAATGGTTACTATCTGTGTTTCCTTAGCCAGATAAAAGCCTGTATATAACCATAAAAGCATAAGACCTGGATTGTGTGCCCTGGTCAATCAAAAGAAAAACAACTATCTCCTTATTGCAGACCAAAATCACAATTTGTACTGCGGTGTGATCCCCAGATAGCTTGGCAGCAGTGTTTTTTAAAAGAAAGCCATTACCCTGCAGCAGGCACTCTGCACACTGGGAAGGTGAATGCTGGTTCAGGGGAAATACACCCTCTTTGGGTTCCTCTCACTGAGGCAGCATGACTTATCTGTGAGGAACTCCCCTCCAAATGCTGCCTGAACCTCAGTCTGGTTAATGTTTGAGGTCTGATGCACTTCCAGCTTGAAGTGTTATGCTTTAAGCTGGTCTGCTGCTGCCTGATTTGGAAACATCTGTCTGAAAGTAAATCTAAGGCCCTAGAGGTGTTTGGAAGCCATTACTAGTGGCAGAACTGAGATCAGAGTAATTAAAAAACCCATCCGAAGCAAGTGGTTAGAGACACGGGTAAAGTGTGAGTTGATATTAAAGCAGGGACAGTGAAGGAAGTAGAGATCCATTTGTGCCAGGAGTTTTAACAACCTGTGCTCTATATTGCATATCCAGACATTCTACTGCTCAACATCCCCCGACTTCCTCCCTTCCCTGAATCCTCACAGACCAGCAGAGTTCTTAATTAAGTGTCAAAGAATTGATTAGCTGGAGCTCTTGCAAGGCAATTCCATTGATGAAACCATTTTGTCAGGCCGGCTGATATAATTAGACCAAACAAGATGTGAAATCTTCAGTGTTTTGGGCTACAGCCTAGTAATTATTTAATTTGTAATAAAAAAGGGCTGGGGAGAGAGATAGAAGAGAAGCAGAAGTAAAAAAAAAAAAAAAAAGTTTACAAAATGTTTTTCTTTCCCTCTCTTCCCACTGTTCCTTCCTCTCGTGGGAGCTTGAGCATTTGCAGAAAAGCTGCTTAGTGTCTGTGCAGAGGAAACCTTGGTGAGCTGTCAGCACTTGTCCGTTCCTCTGGAGACATAATATCACCTTCCTTGCAACTCATCAAGCTGCCAGGCCTGATTTATATAGGGCTAAACATACCAGTGCTGTTGGATGATCATCATTACTGAGATTGTGCTGTTCATTTTCTAAGCTGCTGCTAGTGTGTCTGAAGGAGTTAGAATCATATTTTTAACAATAATTAGCACTTACTTATCTGGCAGTTTTCTGTGGATCTTTGTGTTTTATGGAAGAGAGCCAACAAATGCCTATTGTACAGATGGAGTCTGTGTCTGTAGTTCCTGTGACCAGTAGCAGGGTTTTTTTTTCCTTCACCACCCTTTGGTGAGGTAATGGCTGAGTTATCGTTAGTATAGGATGGTAGTGGACTGCTGCCTTGTATTCTCAGGTTTTCCACACTTGCACTCTGTACTGGCTCTTTGAAGACCCCTTTTTGCCACAGCACACTTCCCTGCACATTGCATATGATGCTGAGTTCTACAGGCTTTCATATATTAAAACGTGTGAACAACGTGACACAATTAAGAAATACAGGTATTCAAAGTTTTTCTTTCCAAGGTCTGGAAAGCAACAGGCTGCAAACTCTCCCAAGGACTTTTACTACAGAAAGTGACCACACAGCAAATCCACAAGAATTCTGAGAGACTAGAAGACCTCCATCTTTCTCTCCTATTTCATCCAATTTGTGTTAGCTGCTTTCTTGAGCTATCCTAGCTGGATTTTAAGAATGTTCTTCTATGTGCGATTTTTTTAATATGTTTGTTTAGGTGTTTTATTTCATTGCAAGAATGCAAGATAAAGTCTCCTTTAATAATGGAAGGAAAATACTCTTATGTGCTACAGATTGGCAAGAGGAAACTGGGAAAAGAAAAGAACATAAAAGAAAATCTGGTTATCAAGTGAAAATCACATTCCAGGGATGTTTCATGCTTTGCAGTGCAAGCTTTTCTCCCTGAGCTGTGATTACCAGTTAATAGCTCTATACCTACTCCATCCCCCGCACACCTTCTTCATATTATTACAGAACATACATAGTCTGCCTTCCTCCTCTTCCTCTCTACTATCTCTTTCTTATATTCTTCTTTAGAGAAGTAGACATGCACATGTCTGTGTAGTGGAAACTCATCAGAAGTATCAGCTTGGTTACAGATGCTAATACATTTGAACAAATCCCCATGTGATTTCTGAATGTGATGCACAATTCTCCTAGAGGCAAGGAACTGCCATATTCCCGACTCCCCATATTCACAGAATCACAGAATCACAGAATATTATGAGTTGGAAGGGCTATACAAGGATCATCTAGTCCAACTCACCACCTAACACCCGTACAGAGACCGAGAGCACATCCCAGAGCACAACACCAACCTAGATCCCTCACAGTCTAGCAGGCCACTCCGAGCCGGAAGGGGCCCAGGGTCATCCAGCCCTACACCCCCTGGCTAGACCATGTCACTAAGCTCCACAGAGAAGGGAATATTATATTGACTAAATAGCAAAATACTATATTCTTTGAATCAAAGGTGGAAGGTGAAAGATGTATTTATATAGAAGGCAGCCACAGTAAGGCCAAAACAGAATTCTTGAGCTAAGGTAAAGGTGATGGGTAGGGCAAGCTGCAGGGAAGGCAATGCATTGTCGTCTGCCCTTCTGAGTTGTTCTATAGAGTGATGTCTGTGCTGCTTATTAAGGCAGAAAGCAGAGCCCCTGTGGAAATGCAGAGCTGGTCTCTATCACAGTGAAATCTAAAATCCAGCAGTAACCAGGTGCTAAGGAATTTCCTTGGAGACCTCAGGTGTGGAAACACATGATAAGCTGCTAGGATGCAGTCATAAGAGCAAAAGTCTAAAAAGTAAGGATGCTGTTTGTCCTTTAGAAGAGAGTGCTTTTCACTGAGCTGTGACCACAAGCCTAGGAGTCTGAAGATAAATTTCTGTGGATTATATATGGGTTGTGGCAATGCAATTTATCATGATGGAAGACTCACTCTGTCAAGACTGTAATTAGTTTCTGGAAATTGTTGAGTAGAGATTATATATCTTTGCGTGTGTGTCTATACATCTATTAATATATACACATGCACACACATAAGAAGAATATAAAATAATATAAAACCAGCTACTGAATAGTTCTGACATGGCTGGATCTGAGCGGCATGGGTTTTTGTCTGTGAATCCCTTTTAGTGTTTATATAGTGGGACAATCCATCTGTCTATGGGTGCTTATCTTATGTAGCCGTGCCATCAACTTATCACAGGAGGCTCCAGAGTATCCTATTTGTTCCATATTCATCTGATACCACTCTGTGATGTACAACAGAAATACAGTAATCCCTTGAATATTGCAGGGGGTGGATTCCAGAAAGATGCCATGATAAGTGAAATCCACAAAGTAGTAATTCATATATATGTAAATACGGCCCGCCCCCTGCCCCCTCAGCCCAGAGCAGCAGAAGCAAGCAGCAGCAAGCACAACCAAGCAGGAACAAGCAGCAAGCAGAAGCAAATGGAGGAGGAGGACTCGGCATGGCAGCTTGGTTAATATCCCTTTGAGACAGTGTTAAAGTATAAAGCTTCCCCATAGCAGCCCACGAGCGAGTGGCACTTGCCAGTGCTGCTCTCCTGCCCCACAAGGGGCAAGCAAACAAGGGGGGGAAGCCAGAAAATATCTTTGCAGGAAAAAACCCCCGCGATGTATTGAATCCGTGAAAAGTGAACCGCAAAGTCGCAATGGATTACTGTACTTCCATGCTGTGTGATACAGTGTAAGGACAGAAGCACAGCAGTGAAGTGGATTTTGCTCAAAACCTAATGCAGATGAGTCCAAACCTTTTTAGCACAATCCCTAAAGATGAAGAATCAAACCCTTTGTCCTGGTGTCAATTAAGACGGAGTATGAATTGAATTTAGAAATACTTGAATAATATATATAGAGAAATAAGAACTTTACTGGGAAAAAGGAAAATTAATTAATTTAAAATTTGAAATTTAACAAGAATATATGTATATATGTTTGAAGGACAACAGCAACAATATCAACAACAGTGGAACAGTGGACTAGAGACAGCTGGGAAAAAACAAACACAAGTGGGGGCTTAAGTTCGAGGGAGACACGGGCACCTTGGGGAGTCCAGGGGCAGGGGAATAGGGTTCAGGTAGGCAAATCAGTGGAGTAACAGCTGGTAATCCTGTTCTGAAATGACCGAGGGCTGCAGGGAAATCCAGCGGTCGGCAGGGGGAAGGCTGTACTGAGATGAAGAGTCAATGTTACTGTTCTGTTACCAGAAAAAAGGAGAAAAGTTTTACAATAGAACAACAGGGCTCTCCCCATAACAACCTTTTTGTTCCTCATTTTTATAGCACTACAAACCACCCCTCAAACATGAGGAAAAACACATAAGTTACTCTCTTCCTTGCTCTCCTTCTCTGCTTTATGCAAGAGCACCATGCATTTCCTAACTGTCACTGCCACTTATCTTCTGCAATGGAGAAATTTGTCTGTTCATTAAAGAGCTAAGTCCAGTGATGAGCATGACTGTGGTGTGCATGCACTGCCCCAGTATTCATACTCTGATTTTTCTCTAGTTTCATGGACCATGAACATTTCGTACAATGTGTCAAGGGATGTTTGTTTGTTTCTGTTTAGGCAAGTGAAGTGTATAGATCAAATGTTCAAAGCCATTAAAAGCACTTCAAATCAGGGACACCACTGATGTAAGGGCATTAATGAGGGACAACCCATGGTGTTTGGCAGTATTGATTCTAGTGTAAGGTGGCTGTTAAAAACATTAAGCATCTGATCCATACTTTTTACAAGACTAAGCAGAGTGGGGATAAACTGAGTACAGATTAAATGACAAGACTTTGATGTTGCCTTTGTGGGTGTTGAATGTAGGGGATGCATTTCTCTTTCAGCCTGTGCTCTTTGGAGTTTGTCACCCAGTGCAAAGAGCACTAAGAGTTTATGCCTGCTCAGCATGAAAGAGCCAGAGGGCAGCATGGTATGGAGACATTATCCTGTTTAAGATCCAGAACTAAGAATCAAATCCCCACGTGATTTCTGCACATCTTTTGTAGCTTCTTCTGTCAGTTCAATACTATCATCTCTGTAGACATAGCAGGTTTTCAAAGTGGAAAGTTCTTTCTTATACCTTTTCTAGTATTTCTAGTTCATATTTGGGCAGTTGAAGCAACGTAGTCTTTTTGGTTTCTTAGGCAATTTTCACTTCCCACTTGAAATAGTGACTGTAAATATGGAAGAATAACGGTGAAGAACTGAAAGTGTTTTCCAACATTTAAAACAGTTTGTTCGAGCATTGGGGCAAGANCAAAACCTAATGCAGATGAGTCCAAACCTTTTTAGCACAATCCCTAAAGATGAAGAATCAAACCCTTTGTCCTGGTGTCAATTAAGACGGAGTATGAATTGAATTTAGAAATACTTGAATAATATATATAGAGAAATAAGAACTTTACTGGGAAAAAGGAAAATTAATTAATTTAAAATTTGAAATTTAACAAGAATATATGTATATATGTTTGAAGGACAACAGTAACAATATCAACAACAGTGGAACAGTGGACTATAGACAGCTGGGAAAAAACAAACACAAGTGAGGGCTTAAGTTCGAGGGAGACACGGGCACCTTGGGGAGTCCAGGGGCAGGGGAATAGGGTTCAGGTAGGCAAATCAGTGGAGTAACAGCTGGTAATCCTGTTCTGAAATGACCGAGGGCTGCAGGGAAATCCAGCGGTCGGCAGGGGGAAGGCTGTACTGAGATGAAGAGTCAATGTTACTGTTCTGTTACCAGAAAAAAGGAGAAAAGTTTTACAATAGAACAACAGGGCTCTCCCCATAACAACCTTTTTGTTCCTCATTTTTATAGCACTACAAACCACCCCTCAAACATGAGGAAAAACACATAAGTTACTCTCTTCCTTGCTCTCCTTCTCTGCTTTATGCAAGAGCACCATGCATTTCCTAACTGTCACTGCCACTTATCTTCTGCAATGGAGAAATTTGTCTGTTCATTAAAGAGCTAAGTCCAGTGATGAGCATGACTGTGGTGTGCATGCACTGCCCCAGTATTCATACTCTGATTTTTCTCTAGTTTCATGGACCATGAACATTTCGTACAATGTGTCAAGGGATGTTTGTTTGTTTCTGTTTAGGCAAGTGAAGTGTATAGATCAAATGTTCAAAGCCATTAAAAGCACTTCAAATCAGGGACACCACTGATGTAAGGGCATTAATGAGGGACAACCCACGGTGTTTGGCAGTATTGATTCTAGTGTAAGGTGGCTGTTAAAAACATTAAGCATCTGATCCATACTTTTTACAAGACTAAGCAGAGTGGGGATAAACGTCTGAGCACAGATTAAATGACAAGACTTTGATGTTGCCTTTGTGGGTGTTGAATGTAGGGGATGCATTTCTCTTTCAGNTCCCTGGGGCTATGCATATCACCAGATGTGCCAGGTGATGGGCAAGAAGCCTCGGGGAACAGCACAGTGATTAGGNCACAGATTAAATGACAAGACTTTGATGTTGCCTTTGTGGGTGTTGAATGTAGGGGATGCATTTCTCTTTCAGCCTGTGCTCTTTGGAGTTTGTCACCCAGTGCAAAGAGCACTAAGAGTTTATGCCTGCTCAGCATGAAAGAGCCAGAGGGCAGCATGGTATGGAGACATTATCCTGTTTAAGATCCAGAACTAAGAATCAAATCCCCACGTGATTTCTGCACATCTTTTGTAGCTTCTTCTGTCAGTTCAATACTATCATCTCTGTAGACATAGCAGGTTTTCAAAGTGGAAAGTTCTTTCTTATACCTTTTCTAGTATTTCTAGTTCATATTTGGGCAGTTGAAGCAACGTAGTCTTTTTGGTTTCTTAGGCAATTTTCACTTCCCACTTGAAATAGTGACTGTAAATATGGAAGAATAACGGTGAAGAACTGAAAGTGTTTTCCAACATTTAAAACAGTTTGTTCGAGCATTGGGGCAAGAGGTAGGAAGGTCTTCCCTTGTCTGATAATCTATTTGTAGCTTCCTCTAACAGCTTGAATCAGTCTCTTAGCTGTGTTATAACTCCTCTTCGTTGATGGAGATTCTCTATTAATTCAAGCACAAAGATAAAGACGTCATACAGTGTGTGGAATTTGCACATAATAAAATATGCAGTTTCTGCCTTAGCAATCTTATGATCTAAATCTCATTCCTGCTGTTGCTGTGGAGCTATGAGATAGCCATAGGGTATAAAGGAGTTCCAACCTGTTGGTGGCACAACTGTTATGTTATTCTGCCTTAGACCCTTTGCCCAGACCTGATTTAGAGTGCTTGGTCAGAAGCTATCACTGTGTAGCCTAAACAGTGATGGGATTCCCGTGGGTGTAATATGTTCACGCTGTGAGTTGATATGTCACTCATAAAGACTGACAGCTTAAGATGATTGAGAGAAAGTGTTGTCAGGCTTCATTGTCAGGCCAGGAAGAAGGATAGTGTCTATAACTTGGAGGCTTACCTGGAAAGGATAAAGTATGGATACCTGCAGGGAGGGGTGATGGGGAAAGCCCCTTAGGTATTTGGAGGTACATTTCTTTTTCTTTACTTGAGAGCAGATTAGGGTGCTTTCAGAGTAGAACTGTTGGAGGAGGGGACAGATCTGTGGAGCTATACTGAGCTACCAGCTGCAGTGAGGGATGCTGAGAGCCAGTGAACATGAAAAAGAAATGGAAAGTAGAACACTCTTTCAAGTCGACTTTCATTATGAGGGATCAATGAATACAGTGTGTCAGGGAAAAGATGGGCCCTAGTAGTAGTATGTGTTTTCTGCACCCTGAGTTGCAATTTAGAACCAGGTGAAATTAAACTATTTTTATAAGGCACAAATCTTTACAGTTTTCCTTCTCTGGATTTTCCACTGCCTGCTTAGTGAGAAACACTGATAAAACAGGAATTGCAGGTTTGTATGAAAAGATGTACAAAGCTTCTGAAGGAAGTTTACTTTTACATAAAAAGTGACTCATTTTTACTGAGAAAACATGTGCGCTTTGAGGGTGACAGTGTTTATGTTTTGAAGAGATGGGACCATTTTTAATATGGTAATCAGGGCAGGGGAGGGGGAAGGGAGATGAAAGTGATCCCATTTTTAGAAATTTAGGTTTTACACATTTTCATACTTGCTCTAGACCAGTAAAATGACCTTGAGCAGTGAGTGATCTTTCTGTGCCGCACAGTTGAGCATGGTGTAGGGTGCATTGGCCCAGCTCCACATGGGTGGTGTGTCTGTAATGTATAGAACAGATCTGTGCAGAGATATATGCCTTTTACCTTGCAGCAGTGTTGCATTATCCATATACAGCTGTTGGTCTCTGCCTCTTGTCAGGGACATTTTCCAGATGTGCTGCTTCTGACTCTGATACAGCTTGGATACAGCTGGTTGGTGGCTTTCTGAAAGATGCTCCTCCATCTGCTTCTTTCTTTTCTGGTCATACTGCAGAGCTTAGTTGCATCCTTGATATTTCGGGAGCATACATATGTTGAAGGTTGTGAAATATTCTGCTATTGGGCTGGTAGGAAGTCTCATGGTAAAAAGTTGTGGCTGGTATCCACAACAAAACTTTGGTATTTTAGAAGTGCAGCTTAAATATATACAGTCATACCTCTGGATCTGTGGGGTTTGGGTCTCTGTGGGTTCTCACAAAACATTAGATCTGCACACATGGGTGCGCCATTAATATGTCAAATTATTGCCATGAATATGGCAACTCTGCAACACTGCACCGCACCAGGGCCCGTTAGGGCAGTAGGGGGCATCAAAGTCGGAACTTTTTCTTTTTAACTGCAGCAGCTATGCTGGTACCGGAGACAGAAAGTCCCTGATCGCATTCCACACGTGCTGCGCTGCGACAGCCCTTTCCCTGGGGCTATGCATATCACCAGATGTGCCAGGTGATGGGCAAGAAGCCTCGGGGAACAGCACAGTGATTAGGGCTTGCATTCCACTGCAGTTAGCATTGGCATTGCCTCTCCTGACTGTAGCCATTGAAACAGACACATGCACTCACACGGGCAGGCTGGGAGTCCAGGCCACCTGCCATGGCAAAATGGGACTGCGCCATGCCGCAAAACTATACACTGCCTCCGCGAATCGCTCGATAAGATTCACAGAGTAATTTTACGTGAATCACTGAAGACACGAATGAAAAGGTGCCAATGATTGAGGTATGACTGTATATATATATATATATATCTATAATGCTGAAAATTCTGCTCAGGCAGCATAACTGCCTGGGATACTGTATGTATCTGCATTTTCCAGTGAAATTTTACTAAGACGTCGCCTACTCTGCTCCTGTGTGTACCCAGAAATGCTACCAACTTACCTGCGCTGAATGTTTGCACAGTTTGCTTTTTGGATGTCTTTGTGCCTAACTCCTCAGATGGAGATGACAAGGTGGGAGGAGATTGGGAGAGGTCACATTGGTAGGTATGCTTTTTAGACTCCCTACACCTATTGAGACATTTGAATACTTTAAGCTCAGAAAATCTTCCCTGTCTCAGAGACTATGTAAATACATTGTTCATGGTCCAGATCCTCTGTGTGAGAGTCTTCATTCTGGGTACCACAGAGAGGCATTCTTAATGTATTGGGAAAGTGACCTGCAATTTAACAGTGATTGTCGTCAGTTGGTCTAATCCCCAATCAACCACTGTTGAGAGCAATTTTACTTCTAATGAACATGGGACAAGTGGTTTGCAGTAGCTGCCACAGTGATTGAAAACTGCTGGAATGTATTATCAAGCCTATTTGCTCAAATAATAATAGGCACAATTTTTAACCCTTTGTGACTGTAGAATTAGAACTGCAGGTTGTAGAAATTATGATGCATTTCAAATATTTTTCACTGTTAATAAAGTCAGCAGAACTTTTAGAGAAGATATGTCTTCTTTCATGGCTTACATGTTTTATAGAATTGATTGCAAAGTCCAAAAGTGCATTCTTTTTTTCAGATGATATATGAGCTGGAAAGGTGCAAACTTCAGATCACAGGCTGAATTAAAAAGACTAGCAATTAGGGAAGGAAAAACTAGCATTTTTTTGGATGTGGCCGGACATGCTGATGGAAAGTAGAGAACAAACCTTCTTATTTTCTGCTTCATTTTTGCATGCACAAATTTGCTTTTGCTTTAGTAAACTGCCTTATCCCAACCCACGAGTTGTTTGCCATTTATTCTCTTCCCCCTGCTTAACTGGAAAGGGGTGGGGGGAATAGAGCAACTGAAGTTGTTTCCTACTTGGCATCCAGCTGAGGTCAGCCCGTTACAATATCAGAAAAAGGAAAAGTATTTAAATCCTCTGCAACCATTTCAGTTTTACACTACAGAATTCTTATTATAGTCTGTATATGCAACATGCATGTTGGTAGCTACATATTCAACTATGTAAGACCAAAGCTACCGCCAATCCATGAGATTTGCCCGTCAGAGGGTCTGAGGCCTAGAGCAGCAATGCAGAGGAAAGAGGGGGTGGATGGTTCTGCTGATCTGTTTTCAGCCTGCAAACCTTCAGGATCCAGATGCTAATGCTTGCCTCATTGAACTGATGGTTCTCAGGGAAGTTATATTTGCTCTGTGTGTATATACCAATAGAATTCAACCTCCTCTGGCTTTCACTGTCACTGACAAGCTTGGTAATTAATCAAGACTGTACTGTGGTTGACTATCTTATTTTCCTTTCCCGCTCTCTGAAGTGAGTAATGAAGAATGATGTCTATACTTCACCTCCACATCTCCTCACCTGCTGAACACTTGAACCAGCCCATTGACAAACAGCTTGCACCAGGGAGAAAGTGCCATAGATGACAAATGTGGCTTTGGAGTCTGGCAAACATGAGGTTGGCTTTGTGACACTTCTTCATTTGCCACGATCAATCTTCCTCTGTCAAAGGCCTTTTTGTTCTGTCATTTTTGCTGTTTGTTTTCCATTATACACCAAGTCCTGCCTTTTCTGGCTGGAGACTGTACTTGCTCAGCATGCTAGGAGAAAACACTTCTAACCAGTGGGGCAAAGTGCCATAATAATGGTTAATAGGGGTCAGTGCTGCAGTTCTGAAGAGGCTATTAAGAAGGAAGACAGAGAAGAGGTTCTCTGTGAGTTTCAGATGCTTCTCCAGCCCTTGCTCTCAATCTTCTTTCCCTGCACAATAAAGTTGAAAGACCCTTGAAGGTCAAAATCGAATCACAACCTAAGGTCTGCTATAGAAACCAAGAGGTGTTTCTCTTTCTTTTTTCTTTCACACAAAAATGTGAGATTTTAAAATGTAAGGAGTTATCACTGTAACAGCAATATCTGCTAATAATTCGTAGTTTCTACTCGTATATCACAGCTCAGATGATTTCAAGTCATCTAAGAATTAATCCTCAGAATTCCTCTGAGGTAGACATCAACATCATCATCCTCATATTTGAAAGGATGGGAAACTGAGGTTATGAAATGGGAAGAGATTAGAGATTTCACAAGGGCTCAGTGGCTAATCTGGAGTGGGAAATGAGGCAGTAAAAACTTCAGAGATATTCTGTAGGCAACAGTTAATTGAAGTATAATGAAATAAATTATATAATTGAGCCCCAGTGCTATTGTGAAGAAAGAATGAGTCTCCATGAAAAAAACAGAGCAGATCTGTTTTTCATGAAGATCCTTGGCTTTAGGTTCACTTACTAAAGCATCTGTGCTTTGGGGACATTTTTGATCATGATTTGATGTGCAATCAAGTCCTTTATTGACATAGTTTGCTAGACTAAAATGAATTTAATACTTCTCTGATAACCTGAATTATTCACTGCTGTTTAATTAATAGAATAACTTTGAAAAATCAGAGCTGGCCATTTCACAATGGTGCTATATAACTCAGTATGTTCAGAGGTTCCAGAGATGATGTTGTATAAGTTGAAAAGAGTATGGCTAATTCTCTATACAGCTAAAAAGCCTAAAGAGATGGTCCAGTCCCTATCTAATATTTCCCCAGGACAACCATACTCCCAAGTCTTTATGACGACTTGTTTTAGTGGTAAGTTCACAAGGCCATACTTGACATAGATCAATAGGCACAAATGCATTAATTGTGGCCATAGGCTTTAGCTGTTTCTCTTGTAGAACTAGTCTTTTCTCTTTCAGACTAAACTCTGGTGGAAGGGAGGAAATGTCACAAAATACGGCTATTTCTGCCCCATAATAACATAAGAAAGGATTAAAGAAGCCTCAAACCAAACCAAGCAACAAGCAACAAAGGATATGAAGCCATCGATGTAGGTTACTTTCTGGAATATTTAAATCTCTTCTGATTACAAACACAGTCTACATATTCCAACTCATTGGAAATTAGAGTCCTATTTTCTCATAAGAATTTATCTTGCTTCATTTTCCATCACTTATCTAATTCTTCTTGCCATGCTTTTTTTTGTTAGGTTGAAAATGTTTTTTAACTCTCAGTGTTTTCATCTATTGAATGTGTTTGCACTTGCACACGAAACATCAGCTTCACAATATTCACAGTATTGATAAGGTTGGAAAAGATCTTGAAGATCATGTAGTCCAACCTATAATCCAACTAAATTTAACATCTACATCTAGATCATATCATTCTGCACCTCCTCCAGCCTACCCTTGAAGACCTCCATGGACAGTGACTCAATCACCGCTGTGGGCAACCCATTGCAAATCCGTATCACTCTTGCAGTGAAAAACCTTTTCCTAAACCTCCCCTGCTGAAGCTTAAGACTACATAACAACCCCATGCATCACTATCGACTGGGGGATGAGTGGCTGGAGAGTGGTGAAATGGAGAGGGATTTAGGAGTTGTGATTTACAGAAAACTCAGTATGAGCCAGCAGTGTGCCCAGGTGGCTAAGAAGCCCAATGGCATCCTGGCCTATATTAGGAACAGTGTGGTCAGTCGGACTAGGGAAGTTATCCTTCCCCTGTAGTCGGCGCTGGTCAGACCTCATCTTGAGTACTGTGTGCAGTTCTGGGCTCCCCTTAAGTTTAAGAAGTTTAAGTTTACGAAGGATGTTGAGCTGCTTGAGAGGGTCCAGAGAAGGGTGACAAGGATGGTGAAAGGACTGGAGGACAAGCCCTATGGGGAGCGGCTACGGGAACTTGGGTTGTTCAGCCTGGAGAAGAGGAGGCTCAGAGGTGACCTCACTGCTGTTTACAACTACCTGAGGGGAGGCTGCAGCCAGGTGGGTGAGGATCTCTTCTCTCAGGCTGATGACACCAGAACGA